>JAQFYC010006519.1:0-12050 GCA_034694165.1 Tomocerus mixtus | reverse complement strand
TTTACGTAACAAAAGTATATTTGTGACGTAAACTAGTATATACATATTATTGAGATAAGAAAATTTAAAAAGGAGTAAGACAGATTGAAAGATGCGAGTAAATTTTCTTTAATACTTGATCATTGATGTAAATATAAATGATATTCATGTAAATAAGAATACCCATGTAGTGCATAGACGCACCAGGCACCAACAATGCTAGAAAAAGAGACACTTGTGGTACATTACATAATATTGAACATAAACTATAATGTAATGTAACGTAACACATCATTTATTTGCTATGTGTATTCAAATCGATGACTATAATACAAATGCAAACTACAATGCACTGCGTGTGTTATAATAATGATGACTTGATGACCCTGGATGATTCTTTGGAGAGTTTTGTATTTAGATGTAGTGTTCTCCTGTCTCATCTGTAGAGATGTATAATATTACTACATACAATTTAGCAGGTATTTAATTTATTTACATTTTGTACTAGGTATGCATTTAGTTTTTTGCTTTTCTTTACTTGAGAATACGTAACTTATAAGTATTTACAGTATTTAGTGTCTACATAGATTCTTTAAAGAAATACATACTTAATGCAGTGTAGTGTAGTGCAATCTTGCATATACATTTATGTAAATTGTATGTACATCCACATCGCTAGTTCATCAATGTTTTCAATTACATATAAAATAGACGAATCTAAAAAGGTTTAAATACACAAAATGTCATGCACAAATCGCCTATACTATAGAAAACTAGAAAAAATCAGTCTTTTCAAGAAAATGTAAAGTTAGGAAGCTACTGATAAGTATTATGAATTTTGGTAGAGATTATCAATCTGATTATAAGATTATAACTGCGATATAAGTATACGAATTGCCTCTGGCAAATCATTTTCAAAGAGAATTAAACAAAGTTACTTTACAACAGTAGCAATTAACTAAAAATCCAATGTTAATCACACTGAATCTAATTTATTTTGAGTAATTATGTGCAAATGATATTTTATTGTCTTGCTAACACAGAAAACAATTTTTTATCGAGTTTCGTTGTAGCCTCTGAATTTTGGATAAACTTGACTAACATTACGCTGGTTTTGGTTTACCAAACTTCATAGTAGATTTCCATCATTACTCAACTTTCATCAATCGTAAAGACAATGTTTCGCATTATTCGCATCTTCACATATTAAATCATAGTTCCATTGGGCACATTAAGTGTAACAAGTAAATAGCGTGTGTAATGGTTAGCTAAACTTGCCCTTGCAACCTTTACCTTGCAGAAAGATTTAAATTGTCCGTCTTAGCCACCACATACATCGCGTATGGCTCCCATCAATACATGCGAACTTGTGTACCTACGTGCCTCACCTTTATTATGTACTATGTACATACTATATAACTTTATTTGGAAAAATGACTATATCATCAACATTTGCATTGAATTTCAGATTTCTTTTACTTATCATATCACGTCCCTTTCAATGTTGCAGCTCAGAGCTATACATTATATAGAGCTTACAGCTCATCAACAATGTAATGTAATTCTAATTTGATAAGTCGGGAAGGTTGTATTGTAGCGTGCATTGTTAACATAGACATGAACAGCTAGCGAAACTTCTAGCATTCTATTTTAACTTTAACAAAACACAACGCGAATCATTTATTAAAATCTGGAAAGAAAAAATTCCTTGATTCAATTCAATAGAGCGTTGTGTCCAACTTATCTGCATTATTTCAATTATTCCCACAATAGTATATGTTTATAGGTGAGGTATCATGTATAGGTAATGCATAAAGGTTAGGTTGGATGAAAGCTAGAAGAAAAATAGTAAGGCATCTCCATGTATACTTATATGTAATGTATCGACTTAGGTTTTTCTTTTTAGATGTAATTATATGTATACTTCGCTTCGTGGACTTTACTGTTGATTCCAGCATGCAGCAGTCCACTCCAGACTTAATGTATGCTACGTGCATATAATATACAAGTAAACTATGCTCATATTATGCTCATTGCATTGATAGTCATCCCCAGTTGCTTATTCATGTATTATCTTTTATGTAGTATGTCCAGCGAAACGAGTAGGTCATTATTTTGAGGAGATTCTCTAGATATTCATGTACATCATTATAGTTGTATTATCCTTAGTCTACATATACGTACCTTAGTATGTAAATATATTGCAGACTTTGTCTTTACATAATTATTGTGTTTGTGTCTTGGTTTCTGTAGGATTTCTGTATTCTACTAATATTTTTCACACACAAACGTACGTACGTACGCAATACAAAAGGTCTCATCTGAAGTTAAGCTACGTTATACCTTATTGCATTTACATATACATACTCGACATACACTTAATATTACTTACTACAGATATAGTGCATATACAATTAGGTAAGGTACTTTGCTTTGCTAAGATAGCTAATGAAGGTAAGGTACCACAATAATATTTGCACTAGTCACTCATATCGTCATTATTTCATATCACATCACAGACTGCTGGAAAAACAGAGTGATAATTTTTATTCTCCTAGTCTATCAACAAATATCTGCTTATACTTGCACGTAATTGTAGTAATACCTTATACGTGCACATGAAACTAGAGGAGTGTGTGAGTGTGAGTTAATGCTGTAAACATTCCATCCAGTATAAATTACAATTGCGATTGATTCACAGATAAATCTCTTCTTCTCTGTGTTTTGTATTCTGACATGCACTTTTCATTTTAATCTCCTTGTAAGACATGAAAGTAGTTAGTGCACTGCTCTACTGGCTCACTGAGAGTAATTCAATCATTAAGACATTAATTTTTCATTCAAAACAGTGAAGTTGCAAACTAGTCAAGCAACATTTTACGCTTCTACTGCATGTTTAACGTATTGTTACATAGTTCGTGCAATTATTATCCAGGTTACTACTGTTCAACAGTATTATCCATAAAAATCCTATTAAAGTCGGTTTAATTTAAGTGTGTAATAATTAAAGAACCAAACTTGATGGGATTCGATCTGTTACAATTTGTAATACAATAAGCAGTTAGTCTAAGTGTCATAATATGTACCATCATAAGAGATGAAAGTACATATACTGGAAGTGTGAAAATTGAATGAACTGAGAAGTTACGATTCAAAAACATCAAAGTGTAATGAATATAATTCTCTATTTTGCTACAGTACATAAGCTAAGCACAGTAATCCTACATTTGGTTCACTTATTAACACAGTAAACAGTATATTATAGTAAATTGAAACCTCAACAGGCGCATTTCCGCATTTACTTTACTGTACAAACATACATTAGTTAATACAGTAAAACAATAAACGTTTTTGCGTTATCTTCCCAAAAAGTGACAGATCAAATTTCGGCATATTGAGACATTTTTGTGAATGGTGGATTTATCTTTAAAATCATGGAATCAAACGGATAACGCTACCAAACTGTTTACATCAGCAGCATTTCATTGTAAGTATTGAGCTGAGATAACATTGTGAGCTTGTGCATGGGTGTCATTTATTTACAATTGTTTTCCTATTTGTAATGTTAATTCTATTATCAGTGTCATATTTTATGTATTTAATATCGTTGTTTATGATACCAACTGCAAATGATGCAGTATAATAGCAGAGAGCAAAATACAGATATTATTCATGGCTTACTCGGGATATACTATTTGCCTATTAATGTGCCAATATTACATTTTCAATATTAGTGTAAGGTATATTATCAGCAGTAATATTTCGGTAAATAGAGTTGTAAATTATCATAATGATACACTTAGTTTCTCATTTTGCTTGAATCGTAGCAGTGTCAATTGTACGTGCAGATAGATACTACTAATTAATATGCACTTTTATTATCTATTTTAATTATAAACTATGCCAAAATGCGGTTAATTAGTTATTAGCATTATAAGCTGTAAATAAGCAATACTATAAAGTCTGTTGTTGAGTTTGTTGAATATTTTTCATTAAGTTGCATAGGTACCGTTATTTATTTTGGAATTGCTTAGTAATCCATTACTAAATCCAATATTAACACATATTATTACTCTGTAGCTGTAGCAGATAATATGACTAACTATTTTATATTTATATACACTTTGTTTATAAGCATAATGAACTATATCTACTCGCATGCAACAATAAATGGATGCATGAACTGGAATCACCTTATCTTATATTTACTAAAATAATGGCATTAGCTGTAATTATAAAGTAAATACTCTAAACTACCTAACCCACATGAAATTCGTACAATGGACGAACATTAATAATTGTCATTCACCTATCTACCTACTATCAGTGTACAAACTCAAAATTTACTTCCTCAATTTCTCCCCGTCTTTGAGCTAGGGATCTCTAATTATACGATTTTGTTCTGTCACAAGAAAACGGAAAATCTGAGCGAAAAACCTCTGCAGTGAATTTTCCTTTTTGCATTTTTAGTATTCCCAGATTTTCCTTTAACAGACCACAAAACACAAATCAGTTTTTAAAGACAAGTTCAATCGACTGTGTTGCGCGGAAGAAATCATTTCCAATAGGTAGGTACCATCTACTAATTATCTTCACGTAAATTTTACTCCTTTACTGTCGAAATTGCTGAAGACATTAGGTTCGTGGCCTGGACCTGGACAAATCACAGTTTATTGAACTGTGTGTAAAGTGTAAAGTGTGTATGTATGTATTTTGTTTCTTGTTTTGAATTTACGCAATAAATAATAGACGGAGAGTGGAGAGAATCAATTTAGTGGCAATTAAGGGTTCTCATACTTAATAGATTAGGCTTTGCCTCAAATCTCAGTCAACCTATTATTAGTATTAACAACACAGTGAATGTTGTGTAGGTCCATTATGGACCATTAGTGAAACATATTCTTATGTACGTGTAGGCACTTATTTATTACGTTTAGACATTTAATTACTTATCTAATAGTAGAATAACATGTGTATATTTGTAGTACATTGATAGTTAGTGAGTAATTGGGATTGTGAGTGGATTTACAATAGTAATGGTAATAAATATGTGTAATACTGCAGTACAAGTCCAGTAAAGCCAAAGACAATGCCAATGCAATGGTAAGAAAGCTAGGCTTCGCTTCAGTTTCACCAATTTCTTTGGTATGACATTCATCATTCATGATTAATTAGTATGGAATTGCCTCGCCTTTGCTACAAATGTATTATTACGCATGTTATGTTCTGTAATTAAGTGGTTAAGCTTACTTATTAGCTTGTGCCATGAAATCTGCAGTGTGAGGCAATGCGAGACAAAGTTAAATGACCCCTTGTCACGTCAGTCCAATCCAGTGTCACTGAATTGATCTGATTGATGTGGTCTGGTATCTAGTATCAGTAAACAGTTTAGTTACGTTCAGTTATAGATAAATAGTTAGTGCCACACACACACTAAATATTTCAATCAGTAAGTGGTAGGTATCTAAATAGGTAACCATTTTCTTCTATCAATATCAACCAAAACAGCTCGTACAGTGCAGCATACTAATTCAGATTTTAATTTTTGATACTATAATATGTATAAGTGGGCTACGCGTAATTATCAAGATGATATTTAATGATTTATTAAGAATCTATTGAATTATCTTGATATGTTGTTATTCCGGGAATACAAAAACGTTAGGGTAGCCGAAAAATCTGTTAGTACGTAAATGTAACCAAAGCAAGAAACGCTGATTCATAAACAGCCCTCTTAACTATTTACTACTAATAGACATAAACCAGTCAGTGAGTGAGTTGTGCATAGTGCGTCAAAGTAAAACACTGACCAGATCAGAACTGTATTGTCATATCACCTTCCTTTCCTGTCAACAATATTTAGTTTAATGTCAGCTAAACATGACATAAAGAAAAATAAATTGCGCAGCAAGGAAACTTAATTACCACTCATCATTACTTATTATATAGTATTTATATATGTACCTATCAGCTAATCAAAATTTAAACCTGATTTTACGAAGTATAGAAGAAATATTTTATTCCAAGATACATACAGATATAATAGTGTCGTAGTTTAATTATTGTGTGCCAGTAGTGTGATCAAATCTGCTTGAGGCAGTGTTTGTAGCATTTTTTACACTGGAAATTTATCGCAATTTGAAATACAGTAAGTCTCATTTTATTAATTAATTACTCCGGAATATTAATTAAATAATAACAGTGGATTTCCTTCAACTTCAACTGTTAAGGGGTTTTCACACTTTTTTCCAATTACGTGACAGTACAAAAACATGGAGTGTTAAACACGATTTATTGTAATAATTTTTTTATGGTGTGAATAGTAAAGTCACATTGGTAGTTATAATTAACCTTCTGATCTTACTGATTTAAAACGGGTATCTGATGAGTCTGAAAAATGTGACAGTGCATCGTGTACGTTCACACAGAAATAAGGAAAATGCGTCTTCAATTACGCATTACTTGTCTCATTTACGTATTAACATCAAACAATTCTCCGAATAGACTCTTGAGAGAATATTTAAAAAAATTCCTGTTCTATTCATTATTAACTTAAATCTAAATCAATATATCTAAAAATATTTAAAAGCATTTCATTTTACGATTTCAGTGTTCATTTCATTAATCAATTCAGAAGAATAATCAATGTGCTGCTGTATATATTCTATTTTATTGTAAATTGTGGAATGGAAAATATTATAGTATTTTATTGTTAAGTAAGTGCAACTTTATTCTCTAAGCAACTCAAACTATTTGTAAGTGTGATTGCCCTTTTGTGTGATTACAAGCACTGACAAAGCAGAGATTATCCATGTTAATGGGCATTTCATTTAATTTTTTTAAATAATTTTCTTCAGTTAAATCCACATACTTATCCCATTTGCTCTGTAATTCTTTCCTGCAATTCCTTACATGGTAGCAATAATCCTTTGGATTCTTAGCAGGCTTGCAGGTTAGTTACAATTAAATTTTTGCAAATGTTTACTAGGGAATACAAATTGTAAATATTGTAAGTATTCTTGTATTGCGTGTCAAATGAGGTAGAATGGTTTGGTACTAACAGTTTGGTTACTAATACCAAGTAATAATCCCTACTTGGGAAAACTCCATGATGGTTACATACATTTACATTTGACAATAAGTATATAAAGACAAGATAGGATTTTGTTCATAGTGACGACAAACAGTCATCACAGAAATGCCAGACCAAAAAGCAAACGAAACAAAAGTACAAAGTTTGTGGTCATTGGTCAACCATCCATTTCCTCAGCACTCTGTGTAACTTTGAGTTAGCTTACGATGAGCTGATTTCATTTTAAACTCATCAGTTAGTATTTATCATTATAATAAGTAACTAGCTTGCAGTACATTATCGTAATTTAAATGTAACACCGAGCTCTAATAAATATGCTAATGGTAACAAATAACAATGAACTTAATTATATAAGTACACAAATTGTGTATGTATACTAAACTACAGACGTAGTAGGTGTACCTTATTACAATAATGATACCATTTACACCCGCAATGAAATATATAGTGCAAATTAAACAAATTCATCAACCAAAATCATCATAACATGATATTCTGTGGCACCACGCTATCTAGTTCCTGTTACAGTGTTCATGTAACCTGGTAAGCTGTACAGTATACAGTACTTAGGTATTTAAATTTAATTAGAGTATGAAAGTGCTGATAAAAACCATTTATTTCTTTTACTTAATATTCATATGCTGTAATATCATGTCTAACGTCATGATTATTATTGTAACAATAAAAGTACATGTATTCTCATTGGTACTACTGCTGGAATTATATGTAAGGTTTCTTGATTGCCATTATGTCATTTAAAAACCATTTACTATTGAGAAATGCAAAATTCAACCGGCTAAACAATATTATTGCATAGTAAATGAACTTAGTTGATGTAACTCCATAAATAAACCAGAGTTTTCATTTTCTCATTGGAATACATTGTCATATAAAATAATGTGTAATTTACCACAACCAATAAATAGCTTTGAATGACATTTTATGTGTTTATATTCCAAACTAAAAAACAATGAGACTAGTGGGACTCGTCTAATTGTGTTTAGGAAATAATAGATTGTAAAGACAATTTGGGACTTGAACAGACATCTTGAATATAAGATAAAGTTGATAAGATCAGATTTATTCGAGAAATCATAATTTCAATTAACATTAGCCATTAAAATTAAATTACAAAATATTGGATTTTATATTATTTAAATTTAAATTAACTTAATAAATGCCCTTTGCGAACATATTTAATATTAAACACAGACAATGAGAAATTACTTGGCCATTAAATGTAAGAGATGATCACAGGAAGAGTTGAGATAGACATTAAATATTACATGTGTGGAACACATGAATAAGTGTTATTATTTTTCTTGTGCTATATATTAGATTATAGTCGAAAAAAATCGAAACTTGTAAAATGCGTTTTCTAGCTCATCGTGAGTAAAAGAGTTTGAGGCAGTAAATGTATATATTTAATGTTCCCATATCTTAATGCTGAGAAATCTATAAATCATTTTCTTTCTCTGCATTAAGATTACGGTGCCAAGGAGAAGAATTGCAATCACGTTGACCTCCGTCGGCTCGTAAAAATAATTATTCATTGAACTACATATAAATTGCCTTGCCATTTTGAATTCGTTGATTTAAAAAAATAATTTTCTCTGCATGGAATTATTCTAAATCGGTTCTCCCATAGCACACACCTTAGAATATTTCATGAAAGATGCAATGGTGTAATTTTCTAACAGTAAACATGTACATAAGCATTTGTACGCTTTAAAAAGAAACCTATAAGGTAACTGGTAATAATGAGATATGAGTAAAGTTCAATTAAGGTTATAGAAATTTACATGACAAGGCTTTTCGTCATTATCATACAGCACAATCGCATTGAATCACAATTTTCTAGGTAGCCAATATAATTGAAATCTGCATCACTGTAAATAGTAATCTTATTTTCTGCTGTGTAATAGCAAATTCCAAAATCACTGTTGTGTTATGATGGGAATGGGATTAAAGTGAAGCATCTTTTCAGTAAAATATTGTCGGTGCAGCAATAAATATCACGTTAGGTACTTTATTGGTTTTATTCCTTCTCTCTGTCTTTGGGTAAAGAGAATGATTGCTGATTGAGAAGATGCTACAAAACAATTTGAATGAACTTGGCCTAAAATTCTATTTTATTGAAATATGGTGCAAATGCTCCTATTTTGTAGCATCACCTTAGAAAATTGTCCTACCTACATTAAGGATTCTGCTCCAAATCTGATACTGCTTGGAATTTTCTAATTTTTAAAACGATCTTCTCTTTAGTTATCTATTTAAAACTTTTAACTAATAAATATTTATCTTTTGAATTTACAGGCTAACGTGATTCAGCTCAACATGTTGGATTGCAAGATGACGTCTTCTTTAAGTCCAATTACACCAATAAATATTCTGTCTGAGGTAATATTCATTTTCCAATTTAATTTAGTGATAATATCCCACCTCAGTTTAAGCATTATTCTGTATATTCTAGAATGCATATTAATTTGCTTGTTAATTACTACAACATTCATCATCATAGTTCATAGTTCATGCTAAATTTGCGGCATTTAAGCCGCAGTTACACTTACAATTACAAATATAATGCTTTAATCATCCAATTATCATATCATATCAGTTTAGTTTTGTGTTATGGTGTATTGTAGGAAGTAGTGACTACATATTCATCACATTTACTGTTTACCTAAATACACATATATTTGTCATGCACTATTATTGTATGACGAGTACACATTTTTAAGCTTTATGTACATATTTTACGACGAATTACTGATTTGATTGAATTAATGACATGTGTACTGATTTCCTTAGAGTTACATGGGGATGTGGGAACAAGACACAATGAATCCTCCGCCGACAAAGTTGGAAACTTCTGACTTGATGGATCTGATCGAGCCGAATATGTCGATGGGTACAAATTCTCCGATAACCACGATACACCACGGCAGTCGAGATTGCCACTACCAAAGTTCTCAGTACCTGACACCATTGCCGCCACTTGGGGACCCATATTGTACCTCCGAATGCCAGATGCCTGAAAGTTTCTATTGTATGAGCAATTTGGACACAACATTCCACAAATGTAAGTCCATCTTATTGAGTGCACTACACTAACTAAATAGAACTTGGAACTAGATGATGATTCCTTCCTTGGCTAACACATCCGTGTGTAGTTTATTGTTTTGTCTCGTCATGTCGTGTCGTGTTAGACTTGCGGTCCATTAGCCTAATGGAAGACTCACACCGCTAGACCTAAATTGCTAACAATTACCAAATTTAACTCACTCACTCAGGTATGTGAAATATATTAGAGTCAATATGGGATAGTTAGCTTGACAAATAGTATTATCTATTGACTAGTGTGTGGTTTGGTTTGGTTAGTTGTATTAGTATTACTATAAAGGAAAATTGATGGAATTCTATGTTTATGGAAGAATTCTTATAATAATACTACGGATATACAAATTATTTTATGTATGTGATGTAGTACAACTATGCCTAATGAAAAATGGGGTATAAAGTAATTGTACTGTGCTATTGTGTGTACAGATAGGTTGTTCATCAATGTATTTTACTTATTGCTATCTATCTATATATTTGCATAAATAAGTATATCAGACTCTGATCAGAAAATCTTAGTTAGTGACCTGAAAACATAGACAACGCTGCGGTTGGATATTTAAAATAAATATTTTTTAGCATCCTGTCTGCTCAATTTAACTCGACTCTCGCCATGTAGACTCAACATTTACTGTACACATGTACGCTGTGTTAAAGTAGATGCCCTGAATTACTTTGCGTAGAGGCTTTTGCCAGCAAAACTGTAAAATAGTAAAAATGCTTTGCACTGACCAAACCAAAGACAGACAGAACATTTTTATTTACTGCATTTGGACCAATTCTTTGCTCCAATTTTAAAGTTAGTAAACATTCGGCCTAATGTATATTGGGCAAACAGAGAGGTATCAAGACTAACACCTTGAGATTTAATGTCGTGGAATGTAATGAATTTCTTGGGAATGTCAAACCTTATTTTACTGGAAAATAATGATAATTAAATTGGGACTTCATTTTGTTTATCATTTTTTGACAAGGAGGTTTTTAAGTAGTATGAGATTAATGGTACACATAATATGCTATAATGTCAATGATGTATTATTTTAGTCGCAGAAGGACCACCGTCATTTCCAGATAACTATGACAATTTTCTGTCGGATTTTGCACAGCATCCAAGTCAAATGAGTCATCATCACAATAACAGCATGCATAACCACAATGCAGGTTTAATGCACTCAAATAACTTAACGAGTCACGTACCTGGAGGTCTCTTTGGTCATCATATGAGTCCGGAACCAAATCTTAATTTGTATCACCCATTACCTCATCACGAATACATTTGGGAAGACTTGCCATGTGAGCCTGGAGATTATATTTTTATGCGCAAAGGAGAGTCTCCGACAACCTCGGGTACAAAATTTTCATTGTTAAGTAGGAAAATAATTAGTTAGCTAACCCAAATCAGTATTAACATTAACATTCATTTCCCGAAACCTTTTTACAGAAAAGTAATAATATAAAACCCAAAACTTCATTTGAAATTATAAAATCACAAGCTAATTTGAAAGTGGTATTAAAGTCCTAATTAATGAGATGACAGAATACACATGTAACGTGCTTCTTATTATGTAAAGTTAATGTTTTCAACAATCTGAACTTTTTTAATAGATTCCATATCATATGGAGATATTGACTCAGAAGTGGACTCAAAATCCTCAGGGGGAAGTCTCTCCGCCCTTACGGAGATCTGCCATGTGTCCCCACCGAAAAGAAAAGTAGGACGCCCTCCAAAGAAAGACAAGAAACTCAAACGAAACGGTAAGTTGAATATTTCTCACAGCCACTCTGTAATAATATGTAACCTACTAGTTCGAAGAAATAGTTAAGTTAGTATTATGATATTCGTAAATAATATGAAAGT
>JAQFYC010006518.1:0-12058 GCA_034694165.1 Tomocerus mixtus | reverse complement strand
GAGCATGCGCAGTAAAAGTGTTTATTTTTTTCAACCAAATAATCACTTATAAGCAGATGCTTTGAATCCCCATAATATTACTTCCATGGAATTATTGCGCTGATGAATGAATAGACTGTATTCCTAAGCTAGCCACGTGGAAAAATGTGAAGAAAAAATAAAAGAAAATCCTTTTCTCATCATGAAAGACAAATGCCTTCCTGGTTGAGAATTAAGTGTATTTTCCACTCATTTTTGACTAGATTCTAGCATCAAACGAAGAAATAAAAACGTCTTCATTCCTCTTGTTTGTCATCCGTAAATCATGGTCATTAGAAAGATATTCCATATAAATAAAGAGAGAAGTACATAATACCGGGGGTAACGCATTAGCCTCATTGCTTCATATCCTCCCGTTCCGTTTTGTTAAATATCATGTTTCTTGATTTATTTATTTCCTCAGTGTAATGATTAATTCATTTAGGCAATAATTTAGGATCTACTGGACTGGAGTACCGTGGATATATATAAATAAATATTAAAAATGAATAACAGAGTTAGCTTTGTATAAGAGCATTTTAGTTTGCAAATCCAAATTACCTAAATAGTTTGGTATACTATTATTTTAATTATGATAACTTAAAATTTGAATAGTATGTAATATGGGAATTAACATGATACTTAATATTACTACTTCTCTAGTACTGATACCACAGAATGTGTGTTTACCAGTATATCCCTCTCAAAATCTAGATTTTCGATTAGTTTAGTCGTTACCAGAAACCGATAAGTTTTTTGCCGCCATTTTTTAGAAGTCTTCCATTTCTCATTATTACTGTACTTGAAATATTGGAGTTTTATAAATGTCAATTTAAACTCTAAACTCATAAACCTCATGAAAAATGATGATTGAGACAAATGGCGAACGTTTCAGTAATAGAACTCGAACGGACATATAAAATGTCCGTTCGAGTTCTGTAAATCTTGGATTTATAACTAAAAGTATATTATAGTGAAACTAAGATGCTTTGAGTGCCACAATGCTCATAAAACAACATTCGTTCAACGCACGATATGATATATCATGAAATCTGAACAGGGGGTTTAGCATTAGACATAACGCAAACGTAACTATTGCCAATGAATCTGGCTTTGGTATCAAATGAAAACAATGGTACAATGTAACTCTCTATATGCAGTATTGTATTTACTAGTATGCATTGCTTACAATAACATAACACAAGTTATATAATGAAGAAAAGGGATTTTAAATCAAAACCACCAATTTATCTTGCAGATTTAGCCTTACTGATCTTGGGCGAACTAGTATATGTAATAACAATTAATGTAATTAAAGGTAATTTGTAAGAAATTGTTCAAAAACAGCAATATTCTAACAGATATATGCTACATATTTTGTTGGCATGTTGGCAATATGAGTAAAAATTAATTTTTATCAATTTGTACCCAAAAATTAACTTGTAAATACTATCTATATGTATTTTCTGATGGAAACAGACACGCAGAGCACCGGTTTCAATTCACTTGTCTTTATACTTATACTTAGCCAATAGTCGTGGTTTGAGTCTAGTTATAGATATACATACACGTGTCAGTGTCCATACATAGTCTACGTAGCTTTGACTACTACATCAATATATTTATAAAATATAAGTTCCTGTTGTAGGCAATATCCTTCGTACATGCTTGTCAGTTTTTAGATTTAGGTCTGGTCATAACATAACGCTCGCAGGCTCAATCCTTTAACTTACTACATTATATTATCGAATGGAGTGAAACGAGCAATTCGTTCTCGCCAATCCGAACCAAACCAGAACCCGGCCTGGCCTGGCCTGAGTAGCAGAAGTCCAGTCTGCCATACTATGACTTAACTTATCCATATCCATACTTACATATATAATATTAATGTATTTAAATGCCTATATACAGATATCTGTTCCACACATAGCTTCTGATATATCAGGGAGAAGTTTAGGGAAGATTCTAACTGAATATTGGTGAGCTATGCCTACGATCACATCAGCTTGAGTGTTAGTCCATCCAAAACATAACCACACGTACGACGTTCACTTTACTACATTAGTAAACTCTGTAGATCTGGATTGCATGGTTAGTAGAGGAGAGAACAAGTTCGGCTTTCCCATGGAATGGCCTAAAGCTTTTTACGAAAATTCGATGAGAATTGGGAAAGTTTTTGCATTCACTTTCTCTTTAGCTTTAGATTTCGGTGGCGGAAGTGAAACGAAACGAATTTCGTGAGAGGCTAGTGAAAATATTACCTATTTTGCTTATATATTTATATACGGACATACATACATATTGTACATACACTTGGCCATTACAGATTGGGTCCAGTGATAACCCATTTTACGTAGGTACCCAACTTTACAGAGATATTTATGGAACATACTTTATATTACATACATCATATTCCAGCAGTAATCATAGTTATAGTGCTTTTCTTACTTCCTGTGTAATATAATGGTAGATATTTTTATAGCGTCAGACCAGAGTCAATCAGTTGGCTACACTTTGTTCGCTCCTGGTTTAATATCCTGAAGTTCAAGTGTAGTGTAGATTCGTAGATGTGGATGATATATATACTTACTTCCAGTATACTACAATAATACCAAGCTGCAGAAATATGTATCTGTGCAAAGTAGTAAAGAGTTAGATTGTAAATTGGATTGGTTCAGTTGACATTTTCTACATTCACGTCTACTCTGCAATCAAATATTCATAAAAATACTTCTCTCATGTCCTACTGACAAATCGGTCGTTGACTTTGAAATATTGTGGAGTCAAATTTTATGCTCATGTCATTTTCCCCCTTTTGCACTTCATTCGCAGAGGAAAATGCAAAATTCGCCTGCTTCCATCCACAAAACTTAACATGTACACAATTTAGCCACAGTAAAAAATTAACTACAGAACTATACTGTAAATTGCAGAAAAAATGTTAAGCCTGGAATCTGTAATATCTTTAAAATATTTATGACAAGACAAGACATAAAAGACAAAAGTCATTATAAGTGGAAATTAATATTTATTTCATTGCTATTTGCAATTGTACTGCTTCAGTAATAAATATTTCTGTCACAAACATACAATACTACTATTTCATTACCATTCTCGATAAGGGACTGTCAATATGATTAGCTTATTGATATTGGTATTGGCATAGTAAGTAATGGAAAAGTATTATTCTGAACGTTTGAGAATCAATTGCTTGTCTAAAAATTGAATAAAGTATGCCCTTCACATTGCCATGCCCTGCCACACTGTGTAAGTTGCCGGGGTGGAGAGTTCAGTATTAACAGAAGAATATTTGTAGAAATGAAATTTTCCACTTAGCTTTCACTTACGGCTTTCCATTTACTTTCCCCATACTTACTTAACGGAAAGTAGCATTGACGAGCGAACAAAAGAGGAGGGCGGGCAGACCATTTGTACTGGTTGACATAAAAACCCCTTCTTTAACTGTCCAGTTCGGGTTGTTCGTGGTGGGTCAAAGAAAACTGTGCATGCATATACGGCTACGTGTATTAGAATGGCTGACAGAGTGGAAATGTCCATAAATATAAGTGCAGACACAATCTAGAGGGTCAAGATATAATGTAGCTATATCTGTATAGAATGGTGGCTGGGTGACTTTCCTCCAATTTCACTTCTTGTAGATACTTTGTCTGAATTGCAAGCTATAGTAATACTAATATAGGATGTGATATGTATTAGTAAGGTTAGGATGCGGAATCCTAAAAGCGTAATTTAACTCAAAGCTGAAGCTAAAGGATGAAAGCCGATTTTGTGAATGTCCGAAGCCCAAAATGTGGAATCGAATCCTGGATACTGTACTGTATATCATATAGAAGACATAATATAGGAAGCTTAAGAAAAGTGCACGAAGCACGAGTGCAAGCAGGGGAAGGCCAAGTTCAAAAGTATCATAAGACCAAAACAGAGCTTAACACGCCAGAAGTTTCCTTTAATGTAACACAACGCAAGTAATATTATATAACTGTAGCAAGTCTACAATATATAACACCTAAAAGCCTAGAATTGCTACTGTATTGCTATGTGATGTGAGTATTAAGTTCTAATACGTAATACGTGATCGCTGGGCTGCTTTGGTATAAAATAAACTGTTTCTGGTTTGTTACCATGTAGTAAGGGTTTAACTTGACCATACCAGACCAGATCAGACCACTATTGCACCATACTCAAAATAGACGGCGGAAGGAAGAATGACCTTTCCGGGAAATGGGAAAAGTTGATAAAAGTAACTGCAGGGCTTAACAATGTAGTATTTATTTCTAGACGCGCTGCACTCTATTGCACTGCCATGTGTTTCCTATCATAAAAGTCGAAGTCAAAAAGAACGACAATACAACATAAACACAATCCATGTTAGAAAGCAAGTGAAAGAATCGACCGCGATAGCGTAAACAAAACACTGAAGTTTTTAATTCATTCGTAAATTACGTAAAAAATCTTTACCAACTTTGTTAGTTTCCCTAATACAATCAATTTAATCATGAAAAATAAAATATCTTCTTATCTAAAGCCTCATCTTCAGTTTCCTGGTCCCAGAGTAACCTATTAATAATGCACTACATAACTGTATGAAATGACATTTTGTATGGTTTCTAGAGTTAATTAACAGTTTTCCAATCAGATTACCGTTATGTAATATATTTTGTAATTAGTGTTTATGGCACAATATTTTAGGCTTATGATATGGATATGACATTAACATAGTGTGATGATAACTAGGGCTTTCCATTTGTGAATTTCCTAGGTAAATATGTCACCTTATTTTCCTAACTATTTCAAGAGTATTATTATCTTGGCAATAATTCTCCAGAGACTTGTTTAGAGAAAACCACACTGTATTTGAAGGATATTGTTGCATGGTTAAGAGCGAGCCGATTGTTATTGTTTAAATAACAGGGAAGGCGTTTGAAAGAAAGGGGAACTGTCTGGTTGTAAAGCAATAAAACCTTTGCACAGTTATTCTTTTCTGGTTTTGTCTCGAATGTTGTCTTGTCTTTGGAAGACTTGCCCTTGTCTTCTGGGGCCAAAAGACGTAAACACGGAAGAATACATTTTTTAAATCGCAAAAGGGAAGATTGGGAATGTTTGTTAACCTTACGAATGCTATTCACGTTTTCCATTATGATATGAGACTAATTTATAACTAGGATCCTACTTATTTGGTAAGTATCGGCTCGGATTTCGTTTACAAACTTTTCAGCACAATTTGTATGTACTACAGTATGTATATAGTAGGTATAGTAAAGGAAAGAAAATTCCGTTTGTAATTAGTATGAGCAGAGCAGCGAGGAAAGGAGCGTTTACACAGACACCACACCAGTTGCGTCTTCGTATCTTTACGAGGAATCTTAACTTAACAAGAACATTGTCACTATCTGTGACAGCTCTTGAAAAAATTGTGACAAGGGGAAAATGAGAAAATCGAAGGAATAGTCTCCTCTAGGAAAGTCTTGCCTGTGTTAATATTGCTGTTAGAGTCCTACTATATATGCCTTAGGAACTTTCATACTTTTATATGGTTCTTATTCTTAAAGTAAGTTTAGTTTAGCTGGATGAATTTAGCAAGAAAAAATTAACACGTCGAAGACAAGAAGGCGGACGAGGACTTGGGATGAGTATTTCTGTGTGTACTGTAGTATTGTACGTGTGCAGTAGAAAAAATTTTAAATTTTCCAAGTGTGGAAGCTGGAGTTAAGAAAAGTTAAGCCGGTGAGTCAAGTTAGCAGGAAATTTATTGCCTTATATTTGTTTTGTTTGTTTCGTCCCAGTTGTACTTTTATGGCAATCTCCAGTTTCCATATATCCAAGAAGCTATCTCAAAACATTTTTACCGTAACGTTATCTAAGTAAGATAGGTAGCAAATATCAGCCTCTTCTATAGGAACCGTAAGTAAGGCTATAACAATATTAGGTGACAATTCACAATTTTTGTATTTTCCATTACTATTGCCCTTGAAAATTCCTAAATGTGTAATGGAATATATTTTTAGCACTTTGTAGTGTAATTTGGGCTTTTTTATGCGACAGTAATTATTCATACCAACGTTACCTACTTATAAAAGCAATTGATGATTTTATTTTTTAATGACCGAAAATTACAAGCGCAGGCTAAGCTTGTGAAAATTGAGAATTCATCAATCATTGTATTTTATGTTCTTAAATTCGGTAGTTGATGGCGATGTTCTAAATTGCGTAACGAGATCCTCCCCCAGATGCAAAAAACAGAATTGCCAGTTCAGCTAAAATCTCTGAACAGATAGTCCCGGGAGAATTAATGAGCAGACTCATTTTCTTTAGAGGTGGAGATTACGACGAGAGCCGAGCTGACCCGGAAGTGACCCGTCACCACTGTTTGGAATTTTTGTTTCCCTTCTCTGCACATCATTAATCACAACAATACCCATAACACTCATCTTTAAGTCTACCAAAATATGTAGCAGTACATTACGTCAGTTTCTATTCCACAACCATACCATACACGATACAACAGAAGTTAAATCTTGACTACTTGACTCTAAATAAAGAAGTGTATAGTTTGAAAAAGTTTTCTTGTACAGATAGGTACTGTTTGTAGGGATGCTAAGATTCTATATTCATATTACAGTCCTGATACCCGAAAAGATGAACGAGGGAAGTTTCCTGTCGTTAGTATGTAGATATATAGGAGTAAGAGTACGCACAGTAACATTATTATATCAGAAGTTCAAGAATTACCTCATGCATAGATGTAAAAGTATTTCAAGGGAAAAGAGCGTGTGCGTCTGTATACCACAGGAAGTAATGATATAAAATATATTTACGTAAACCATGTACAAATACCCTTTAGTGTGTGTATACAGTACAAAATACAAAGAAGAAATAAAGAGGAGAGATTTATTTCAACATTTTTCAACTCAACACCAAAGTATCTTATCTAATCATCCGAACTACATGTTGATGTCTTAAACATTTATCACACAAGGAAATTCTTTCTGTTTCTTCACTATGTATCATGCTGTATAGAGATTGTGTGTTATACCAAATAGTAAAAGAGTGAAACTTATGTCAGTGCGGTAAAGTAGATAGAATATCCGTCTGGTCTGGTTTGGTGTGTTTTTATGACTTACCCCGAAATATCTTCCTCTTACAAAGTAATAAGCTTACTGTTCATTGTGGCTGTTAAAATATCAAAGTTACCAACTAAAATAACTGAGAAATATGATATGGGACAATTTCTATTTAAAATTAATGTTCTGTCGCTTCCGTTCGTTTCTCTTGAGACTTTATTCATTTGTCAACTCATTTCAAAGCAAATTATTGATACTGGAACACATCCGGTGAGTGGAGATTAGATAGACGGAAATATCCTGGTTTATCATACACAGAGTACCCTTTAGGGGAGTCAAGGCTTCCAAACTTTTTCAGTAAAGGTTCAGGATCAGGTTGAGCGAATGGAAGTGGATTGCGTTTTGTACGGATGTATGACCAAGCATCACGGTAATTGTCGTTCCCAGTTTGCTCCAAAAACTGATCAGGGGCATAATTCGCCAAACCTTGAAAAATAATCATAATATACATATTTATTGAGAATTTGCACATTAGCAGTTTCCCACACAAGTTAATTAATTAGAGCTGTTCCAATTGTTAATAAGCTTTTATTACGTTTGTTTGCCTTTCGAATGTGCACAGTGTGATCGTTCTCCCCCGCCAGTTCCATTTCAGTAAATCTTATTGGATCCAGTTCCTAATTGCATAATAAACGCAATAAAATACACAATAAATATTTTGCACATACAAAATTAATAGCTATTTTATCTGTAATGCATGTTTGCAATTAAGCTCAATCATGTGTTTGATATCTGGGGCATTATTTAATTTTAGTTAATCCATGGCCACTGATTGTACATTGAGAACAATGGACCATTATTTTGTATTTCTTATCCATTTAACTATTCATAAATCCATAACATTACCAGACAATACGCTTAGGTACATATCAGAAGTAATTAACAAATATATTAGAGACCTACCCACTAGTTTCTACTAATCTAGTTTTCTACTTGTATTTACTGGCCAAGTAAACAAAGTACTGCCTAATTAAATGCCTGCATTTTCAGATTGCATTTAATCGTTTTTGGAGTAAATGCACCATGCAAGTCTAGTGGAAAAAAGCCTATCTGCACCTATTATTTATATTCGTTTATGGAAATATATAATCAGAATAATAATATCGAGCCTTATAAGGTGGGTACACTTAGTACACAGACAGGCATTTATACACTGTATTGAATAAACAAGGTGATTCTTCCACTCCTTTACGGAAAATGAAATTACAAATTATTACATTGTCTATTCCTCCTTCTTAACAGCAAAAAGATAGTGTTGAGATAAGTAGACTTATGAATCATCTTTATGGACACAAAATATGCTGTAGTACAAAGGAAATTACTACCTAAACATTCACAAGAGTTGTATTATGGCGATGAATAGAATATATCTATGCACATAATATGTAAGAAAGGCATACACGTTGTTGTATGTAGGAATATTACTTAAAGTAGATGTTTCTGCTTAAAACAGTGATAGCCAGGGCAATAAAATTCACTGGAGAGTAAAAATTAACAAAAGCAGCAGTTATGTTCTAACAGCAAAATCTAATGGAGAAAAGGCGAGGCAAAATTTTACTAATGCGATAATATCTCACCACTTGATAGCCATTAATGGGCACTCCAGCGTCCATTATGCATAAAACAGCAATAATGGAAGCGACGAAAGACGCGGACAACATCCTTTTCATGCTTTCTTGTAACTACCACCCACACTGATTTGATCTGCGGAAAAAACTGTAAAAAAGACAATAAGGAAACAGAAATGAAGTGACGAAACTTTAACTCGGTTTTAGTAGTCTATACATTATACACACGCAAAGAGATACATAAACTCTTCTCGCCTTATTTATTATTGCCACTACTTTCAGTATGTAATTATGTACGTAAAGTGCATAGGTATTGGTACTTACAGTCTGTTATCTAGGTAAGGACGATTTTTAGCAATTATATTTTATAAACACTTGATGTCACACACTAAACCAAGATCTCTCCACTCCTCTTGTAATGTACAAAAAGTATCAACGTTTCAGCCTCTCGAAAGTTTAATCGTGGCATCATTACAACACTAAGAATCAATAGCGGTTATAAAAACATGATTTCATTTGAAAACATAATATAGTTTCGCAACGAGAATGAAAGTACAATTCGTAATTATTGTATTTTATTACACGTTGCGACATAAAATATCCTTGGCTTAACAAAATATATACAAAGCTATGGTATTCTTAACATACTTAAAACTAACTACATACTATATGTACAACAGTTTCTAAAAGCCCAACACACAAGTTCCACATTCCTAGCTTAGCATTTATTTTATTGGTGACACGTAGGTATATATAGTACTGATATAAGTAAAGTCATGAACAATTAAATACACGTGCTTCTAATGCAATAATTACTGTCAATGCCATAAATATTGTTTTTATTCATTGTAATGGTATTGTGGCACATGTTCAATAAATGGAAAAGTTAATACCTTGTCCTTAACTATAATTATTAGGAAATTTTGCAAAACTATGTAAAGAATGTGCGTGATATTCTATATTCTTGAAATATTCTAGACTTAAAAAAGATTAATGCACGTTGCACATACAATTACTATGTATACTAATTTACATAGGGAGCTACCCATTATGTATAAGCAGGTTAACGAATACTAGGTAAATTGAATATCTAATTTTTAATCTAGTAGCTCACTAGAATATACTAACAATAAGTACTGCATTGAACACTTCTTCTAGTAAGATCGTCTTGGGCTTTGGGTGCTCTCTGTTTATTTCAACGAATGCAATGCCATTTCATGCAAGTGAAATCATATTATGCATACGACATCGAATTTATGTAGCGAAGAAAGCGATGGGGAAAGTTTTACCGGAGCGAAGCCCACGAAGGCGCCAGCCGCCTTTAGAGTCAGTATTTCTACTAAGGTCAATCTATATTCACTCAACAAGAGCGTAAAGTTGTGCATTTGACAATTTCTTCATAGCTCACAGTTAAGTTAACCGTGCTGTGAAAGGAATGCAATAATCGTATACAATGCACAATTGCTGTGTGCAATGCCCATTTACAAGAAGACTATAAAGAAGAAGACGATGCTTTGTATAACATACCTACGCACTCAGTAAGTGCAACAAGGCATAATGCAACAATATACAATGTGCAATAAAGGGAAAAGCAAAGTTTGCAGAGTTGGTAGTAAGTTTGTATGGTTAGTAAATATTTAGGTATTCGTCCTTATTCGGGGTGCCGTAGTTGCATAAATATATTTTCTGAGGGGAAATAGATTCTCTTGCAAGAATTGAGAATATTTGAGGGTTGTATGTAGTATTTGTACTTATATAGATGTATTTACTATACCGTAGCTGTAGGTAGTTTAGGTAGTTAGCAAGTCTGTTTTGACTTGTGCACAGATCGGAACGAAGAACCCCTGTAGCGTTTTTCCGGCTAGAAACGAATCCGGAAATGGTGTCCGTCTATGGCGCTATGCCAAACGACCGCCATCAACTTATCATTTGTCAAACTTAAAAGCCTCGTCCATTGAAAAGCTGAATGCGTTGCACGGGAAGGCCACTATACAAAATACAACAAGGTATGTAGGCCTAGGCACGCATAACAAGGAAAAGTACCGACTGCATTTCATTGCAATATATTAGATAACTGTAACACAAGTAAGTCTTTTCGGTGCGGGTTCGCTCTTGACAAGCCAAACAAGAATATTTCCCCTTTCTCCATCTTCTTAGGGCATCTCTTCTTAAGAGTTCTTCCGAAGATTTGAATGGACGTTCCCCTTTTCTTCTTTTTTCTTTCCTGGTTCTTTGGCACTCTACTTATCCTACTGAGACTATTCTTTGGCCATGCATCTTAGATTGTTTTTCTTGTATTCAGCAAACAATGAGTGCTTTCGTCTTGGGCATCCCGCAAGCTTATTTTATCTTTGTTACATTTCGGCGGATCCTGAAAAATGGAAGTAAATACTTAGCAGAACCTTTACAGAATATAGACAGTATACAATGGCAAAATGCATTACATTTACGTAGTACAAACTGGGTATACAGAAAAACTATTGTACAATATTGTGCAATGACTAATATTTTTTCTACACTTCATGAGTTTGAATGCTATTAAGGATTAACGTTACTTATAGGCGATAAAATGAAGAAAATAGTAGCAGTCTATTGTATTTCAAATATTGCCCTACACATAAATCAGATAGTTGACAGTAAATAATGGACCGAACTCAACTGACTGGACGGAAAACACATAAATATACATTTTTCACAGCTTACAATGAATCACCAGACCAGACGGAAGATGTTCTTTTTTGTCGTGATGTTCCATCTTCCATTCGTACTACTGTTGCTGTTGAGTTGAAGATGAAGTGGAAGTCAAAGTCAAGATCGCTTTTTTCGACGTGGTGAACCTTTAATAACTTCCGTGCAAAGATTGATAAGGTAATTAGCAAGAATTGTAAAATTAGTTCTTCAATCAATTGTATTTGTATAGGAGCAATGCAAACATGGCTGTCCATATAAATCACTGATTGTAAATCAACAGTTATTTCCCTCCCGGGAAATATAAAATTTGTCTTAATCTATTTTCTTCATAGATCTATTGTAAAACAAAGTATTTCTTTGTTCAGCTCAGTAGGAGTCACTATCAGCTTCATCCCTTCGGCAGTTGCTTTTCTCTTCGTTGTGTAAATTGCTAAAATACTGCCTGGAAACATTAAGTGAGAAAATTGTTTGAGAATGGATGAGATTTATTAGGGTGATTCTAATTCGAGTTTTATCTCATAACATCTTAATTTCTTAGTCAGAGGACGACTTTATTATCTTTGAGTTAAGGGGGACTCGATGGGTAGCACGGATAGGAGAACGGGTCACCAGTACAAGTTAGACAAAAATGGGTCACAT
>JAQFYC010006517.1:0-12062 GCA_034694165.1 Tomocerus mixtus | reverse complement strand
AAAAACTAAACTAGAATGCTGAATGCATACATGCAGTTATGTTTGGATAGGGCAGGTCTATGTAATGTGTAGTGCAACTCGTGCCATAACTTTGTGATGCTATCACATTAGTTTTAGACAATGACAAAAAGATATGTTTGTACTGTGCACTCATACTTCCATAGGCAAAGGCGTCCATTACGCATTCCTATATAAGTACAGATAATAGTAATAGCTCTGCGATTCTCCTGTAAATTGCTGTGTAATATTATTTCTTATATGGTGCAATGCCTTTTCAGGTATTCTGAATATCGTGTTAGTTCTATACAAGTTGAAGTCACCGTTCTAGGAAATTGTATCCCGTATGGAAATGCTACGCGGAAAATGGACAAGTCATCCTGTACAAACATTATTTCAAAATGGGATATTAAGGCTCATATGTTATTTCTGATTGATGAGATTTACAGAATTCGTTCGGCAAATTCCGCCAAACAAGCTTGTGACAATTTTGTTAAGAACTCTTCTCCAGAATCCTGTGAGATATTTGCATTGGGGATATGTAGGTATGTGTGTCGCATATAATGGCATAACACAGTTAAGTATACCAAAACCAGGGACATGATATGAAAAATGTGTGCAACGTGCATGGGATTTTGATTCAGTAGTGGTCTTGGTTTGGTTACAGACGGAGATGAGACTGATATTCTAGTATGACACTGATATTGCAAGTTGTCCCATGGTATACTTATCAAAGCGGGTGGTCATTGACATTTGCCATTTGAGACTGAGATTGCCAATTGAGTTGGCTTGGCCTCGCCCGTCTATCTCACTAAAGAATTCAATTTATGGGAGTCAAGTCATAACATTTATATAATTAGGTTGGTTGGTTAGATTGTTAGATTAGCTGGAAGAGTTCTTGCTTGGTGGGTTAGTTGGACTTACTGCGTCGTTCATTCTCTAGGTATTGCAATTGGAACAAGTCAAGAAATAAGTTAAGTTGAGTGACTGACTGCTTTAATGTGATATTTAGTATGTGGTCTTATACTACTCTTCCTCACGTCACGTCAGGTCAGGCTACTTTTATAAGTACAGTAATACTTATAATATAAATGCTACTCACTTGCTTTAGCCATGCAATTCCTACATAGCAAATCTTCTCAATTACTCTCGCTACTTGATTGGATTGAAGGAATGAAGTCGCAGAAGAGAGATGGATGAACTTGTTAGTGTCATTTAACTGGAAAGACTTATGTATCTGTATGTAGCATGTACTTGCTTTAGGACATTGCAGATTTAAGTAGGAGATCCTATAATATTTATGTAGTGAATATGATAATACATTGCAAGTAGTACTTGGATGCAACTTGAAGTTGACAGCAATTCATGCAGATGCATAAAAAACATTCCTCTGTCTTACTCCAACTTCCAGACAAACATTGGACACTCTAGAAGAAAGCAGGAAGAATAAATTGTATTAAAATGTGATTTTTTTTGAACTAATTGCATCTACCATACTATACTCAAGTATATGTAATGGGAAATTGTGTTCCTTTAACTTATAATACGCTTGGTAAGTATATCAATAGCAATTTCTGTACCTACTTATACTCAGAAAAGAAATGTGGAAGTTAAAATTCTTGTTGGAGATAAGCTAGTTGCATAATACACTTTTAGAAAAATATATCATTTGTTATAATCTATACAGTGTTCTAAGATCTGTTTCCATGAAAGTTTTACCTTCCAGTGGAGAGCTCCAGTATAATTTTTATGAATTTGGCTACCCTGTAGTGGGCGAGGTTCGTAAATTCCCGAGCCACGGGGTTGAGCTTAAACTTATTGAGGTCTGGATTGTTTCAGTTTCCTTTCTATTCTACTCGTCTGTTCATTACATTGAATTATACTGACTAGTGGCTGAACTGACTGACTTGCTTAGCTTGTCTTCTGTGTTGTTCATTTCAATTCAGTTCAGTTCAGTACACTGCAGTTGACTCCACTACTCTTTTTCTCCCGTCACTGTTTCACTCGCATTCGTTTTCAATTTCTATTTTTAGCAACTCATCCTGTTAATTTTATCCACGCGTTTACTAACATAGGATGGGGAGATTTAATTTACATTACGTTATGTTACGTCTGCAGCTTAAATGAATCTACAGCATGTCTATTACTATGGTACAAGGAAAAATTTTACATTATGCTTGTACACAATAATAAATGCACTAAAGAAAAAAAATGAAAAAGTAACAGTATGCGCCATAGGTGTAATGTATTTGTTATTTTGTCTTGCTTTCATCTGTTTAGTATTGTGGCACGGTTAATTATGCATCTTGCTATTGCTCCAGTTTGTTAAATGTTGTGGACAGCAATATTATTAATAAAATAACAGGCAAACTTTTACAGTATCTAAATATATCATATATGTGGAACATTTAATTTGCAATACCTTGTAATTAGTATTAGACGTTAATATTATACTAAGCAGCGATAATGCAATGAAATGCATAAAAATTAAATGCTCACTCGCAAATTAGCATTTGAGTCTGTGATATGGACCCTGTCTGGCAGAGGTAATTTATGGGACCCACATTAAACTAAATGCATATTTTTGTGTCGTCATTTTTGCGTCTAATTTTAGAACGTATAGCATTTGTGTGACACTTAGCATTTAATGTAAATGGTAAAGGTGCATCTTTATACTTTATCTATTTATAACTGATATAACGAAGGATTGCATAGTAAGCGAAAGTGTTTCATTTTCACTGCATGCGATTTCCTTTGCACTCATATTATTTTCCTCACATGTAAATGGTGTCGTTCTCTCGTCGACGCCAAATCCAAACGATGCGGTTTGAAAGCCCAAAGTAAAGGAAAGTGAGTTGACTGGAATTCTATACGAAAGCTTTACGGGAGAGTGTTTCTGTTGCTTTGCTGTAATGCATTAGTAGTAAAGAGAAGACAGGAGGACAGTGAAGTCAACTGAGTCGAAGAAAATGATTTTCCCAACGTTAAGTTGGATGTATGTTGGATTGATTGATGATGATGATAATTGGGGGACCTTTAGATACTCGGATGGAACTGACTCGGCTAGAATACTAATGGGTAGCCAAGTAGAGCAGGTCCTTTGCTTGGAGACAAACTTAATCATTTTTTCTCATACTGACTGAATATTATAAAGCTTAGCTCCAATTGGGATACAACTTACAATGTAGTTATAGTGGATATGTTCTTACATACAAGTTAATATAGCTAATGTTACTGGAAAATCGTTGAAGGACGTGTACTGAATGGAACAACGGTGTCATTGTGTATAAAAATATTATAGTATAGATGTTTAAAGTGTTATAATTTTCAGTTACTGATATATTACCCGCAATAATATTTACTATAGGCCAAATATTGTAGCATACACAATACACAGTAATGGATTTCATCTTCGTGATTTGTTTTCATTACATAACAATTACATTATTTTAATCTTATCATTTACTATAAATATAGAACACAATTTTAAGAAAAATGTTTGCAAGGTATAAATCGTGTTAGCATTGGGGTGCACGTTGCAGCGAAATAAAGTATAAAAATAAAATGCCTAAAGCTCGGCCTCTGTGTGCTGTTAAGCACAATAAAATATTTGTGTATGCTTACACACACAAGCTGATTCACCATTTCCATATTAGTGTCAATTTTCAGCGTAATTCTACGTAACTCCATGTGGTACGCTTATATTATGTAACACGCGCTAAATTTATTGGCATGTTTTGGTTTGAAGTGCCTATACACACACAATTAAAGTAAAAGTTATAGCTTTGCTTTGGCATTGCTATAGTTGTAGTTTTGAGAAAAGTAATCAATACCAAGTGTTTTGGCTTGCTGGACATAATCTAAATTGCATGTTGGACAATACAATACTACAATACTAAGTAGTTCAATCCCATTCCATCTATGGTTAAGCAAAAGCCATTGGAGTCCAGTTCAATGTCCAACTCCGTTCCACTCCAGTCTGACTGTCGTCTTGCATAGTTTAAGTTACATATACAGTAAGTGTAATGTAATGTTATACTTATCAGAAGTTGTGCTGGATTTGGATTTAGAATGTTTTTCATTTCTATTGTATGCCATGCCATGTGTCCTTTAGAATGTATTGTAGTTAAAATACGAGTGATACTAAACGTCTTGAATTTATACATGACATTAGATTTTATACAAAAAGTACAAAAAGACTGCATAGGAGGACATGGACAAGTTAGAGAGTGAAGTAAACTATGTAAAACACAATCACTACTCTTAGATGTAGGTAAGTTAGCTTGGTTTTGAAGATATCTTGGAATCTAATGTACACAGTCAATTTCGTACGATGTGGTTTGGTTGGATGTGGATCCTGGAACTTATGGAAGGAGAACGTTCACCAACATCACAGTATACGAGTCTACCATAGAAAGAAAAGTACAGAGAGGGAAAACTTGGTTGGATTTATTATGTCGTGTGAAAGGAATTTCTCTTCCTGTTCTTCAGACAGATAGTCTTGGTTGGAGAAAGTGCAAAAAGAGGACTAGGCTCGCGTTACGTACGGCTACGGGATGCTTTGGCTTGGTTTGGCCTACGATTCTACGATGCAATGCGAGGAAGAATAAATTACGTTTAATATAGATAGACAGACAGACAAGAACGACACTCTCCTCGTATGTAAGACTAACGTAACGGGAGCGGAATGTACAAACCTTTACGAAACGGAGCAAGAAGTATACTTACTTACTTCCTACCTAAATCTAATGTACAAACTATCAGAATAGGCCAGGGCACTATCTTTCCACTATGCAGCGCAATTTGCTGAGTAATGGAATAAAATGGGAATCGATACTTTTTATTAGCCGTCTATCTTCTGTCTGAAGGTACTCTAGCTTTTTAGTGAACTAAGGTTGAGGTTCCCATCATCCCTTTTTCCAATGCACTACCTATTGCCATTACACACTCACCCGTAGTATAATAATGAAGCCTTAAAATATATTATGATAATATTTTAGTATAGTTGTTATACTTAGGTATACATATACAGATGCGTTAGTGTACTTTATATGGATTTGCTAAAAATTATTACTACTCCTACAGTATTATATGAAGATCTAATATCAAAAATGTTATAGTAATGGTGCTCTATAACTGATAAAATATCCTTAGCATACAAAAATTCTGATACAGAGATAACTGATAAATATAATCCCTAAATAAAAGTAGCATGATGCTCTGTATAACTGAATTGCAGATGCCTATAGTATATGCTCATCGTACTTATTTCTAGTGTTTCTAGATAATGAACAAAGATTGCTTTTACTTTTACTTACTGTGTACTTACAATAGAGATAATACATTGATGACCACCTAGAGTGCGTAGGAAATCAAAGTTTGTTTAATCCTCGGGGCTTCGTAGGAGATAACTAATGATTGTGTAGATCAAATTTGCTCCACTTGACTAAAAGAATGAAAAGGAAAATCAAGTGTATATACAATTGGGAATAGAGAGAGGAAAGGAAGGAGAAGGAAGGGACACGGCCCACATCTGTAGCATCCGATTTTACGAACATGGGTCCTTAGGGAGCACTTTCCCAATGATTAAGACGAGATAAATCAGATCGTGAATTGCAGG
Organism: Tomocerus mixtus; assembly: GCA_034694165.1. Taxonomy (NCBI): domain Eukaryota; kingdom Metazoa; phylum Arthropoda; class Collembola; order Entomobryomorpha; family Tomoceridae; genus Tomocerus; species Tomocerus mixtus. The sequence goes on along the minus strand of JAQFYC010006517.1, from coordinate 6,445 downwards.
GAGCCAAAATCAATGGAACGCAATACAACGCAAAGAAAGGAAGGGAAGATACTTCGACCTTTATAGTAATTCTGAGTTCTTTGTGGGTTTACTCGGTTTTGATAGGGTCGATTAGGATTCCTCATACCTCACGCAAGGAAACCTTACGCTACACATTTATATAAGTATAAGTAACTTGCAGACGCCTGCATAATAAATATATAGCACTTTCTATTACATCTACATCCTTCCTTAGGATATGTAAATAGGAAGATGTCTATACAATAAGTGAGCATTTACTTATCATTTAGTACCTTTTAATCTGGTTACCCTGAAATAAGGATGCGGTGAACATCCGAAGCTCCTTCAATATTTAACAGCGATATGGTACCGGAGAATCTGTATCGTATATTTAGCATACCATGATATTTTCCCACTGTATAGTACATTATTGTGCAGCAATGTGTTAGTACAATATATATTGAGGGAGTGTAGTTCTTAAAATTATTGGGAGATTCCCTAAAAGATTTGTGAGCAACACAACACAATATAATGTTTAACATACGCACAAGACAGGACAAGGCGCCTCATTATAATAATGGGGCGGGTAATTCCTCTCATCCTACCATGAAATAATATTTTATTACATTTTGTCTGAGTCAGTTTACAATCAGTTCAGGAGCAACCTTTCTTGTTTGAGATCTGGTGAAAAATTAGATGGGTTGGAGCCGGTCTCTTCCCGTAAGGTAAGGTGATGCTCAATTAATTGTTATCTACTTAAGATCATGTCGGTTCCTATTTCAAGGTTCGCTTTCTCCTACGCATTGTTGGTTTATTTACAACCCTATATTACTTTGTCGTGTTCCTTTTTCATGGAAATACACTTTGTGGTTTTATTTCAACATTTTTTGCTAATAAAGCCCGAAATTCAAATTGTTTGAATTAGAAATCGTACTTCCTGTTTATGTAATTTTTTGCAAGGTATTTCTGGAATGACTGTGCAAGAATTCAAAATAAAATAGTAAGTTTAAGTGCTCAAGGTTCATCGGACACTTTATATAGGTTTTGACTTCTTTAGTGTTACATTGATTGCTTAGAGATAATGATAGTGCTCGTTCAATTGCATAATGGCTGTTTTCAAAGCAGAGCTTAGCAACTGAAAAGGTTTGAAGTTATGAGAAGATAGTGGAAATCATGGCTGAGTGCCAATTGCCAATACTCCATTCATAGTTTTGCAAAGCTTAAAATTTTCGTTTCGCTTATATTACGTTTAGGCAGGCCTGAGTAAATTAGACATCTATTTACTACTACTACTCTTTCCCTTACCTTTTTTGTAAGTACTTGGAGGAAAAAGAGCAGAACTCTATAAACCGTTTAATACTTTTTAAGTGTCGAGTATTAGGAGAACTAGAACAAAAGTTAGCAACTTAAAAACTCCAAGCAATTTTCTGCTGTTCAGTCAGATTCTGCGATTTCTTCCGGTATTTTCCTTCCTTTTTTCTCTCAGTGCCATGACCATACCGTAGAGCATATACATTTTTCTCTTGTATGTTGTGATTTAGTACATATACTGTATACATGGACGCACGGTATGTAATGTAGCATTTGTTGTATTTCATCTGCATCTGGTAGGAAGATTTCTTTTCTTATACAGATAGTGCATTACATTAAATAGTGCAATGCCCTGTTTATATATAGTGTAGTAGTAAATAGCTGGAGCTGACTGGACTAAAGCTGACAGGGCAGACGTTTGTAGGGCAGAAAAAAGAAAAAAACAAAAGTGTAGTCAACTCTAATCAAGTGAAGGCGAGGCAGGCCAATGTGACTTGTAACATACTTAAATACTAATTCCTGTATTTGTTCCAATCCCCTTGATGTGTCAGACTTGAGCCATCATTTGTATTTGTAGCGAAACTAAACTTCTTTACTTTAGTAGTTCACCCGAATTTCTCTCTTGAGATGAACATGAAAATGAAAATCACACATACAGATAGCAGAGGGAAGGACGACGCGCCGGAAAATGTGTATTTGTAAGTGTGCTTACTCAAGAGTCTAGTTCTACAGATAGTCGCAGTCGGGCCGACAGACAAGAGTTAGCGAACTTCCGTATGTCACGCAAAATGGATGTTGGCCAAAAGAATTTCCATTGAATATCAAAATATATTTTATCCAGATAGATCCGTTTCCTTTATACCGACATCATAACTACATATACTCACTACTTACACTTGAACATACATTATTATAAATTGCTTGCATTTCTTGGAATATAAGTAACTAATGTACATATTTATATAAGCTTAGTGACTAAAGCGGAGAGTGGAGATAAGGAATAATATTTATTATATGTACCTAAGTAAGTTTTCTGCAAACTGCAAACCGAACCAGGGAGTTCCAATGAAATGTTATTTTCCTCTTTGATACACTCTCATCCCCATTCAACATTACAATTCCCATATCATATACATTTATACTTTTCATACCGGAGTGAGTAGAGACCATACATAAATTCCATTCAACAACCATTAACTTGAGTCGTTCACTAGCTCTCCAAAGAATAACCAGCAATTTGTCATGGTGCATCTTGATTTTTTTCCTTGCCTTTGTATTGCAAGAGTTTAACGGAATGAATGCTTTGGAACTCGATCACTATTATCCTATACGTTTGCCACGCAGTCCTCAACCGAAAACTTTTTAGATTCAATATGATTTTTTATACGCCTCGTTTATATTGTGGTATACATAACTAGTATACTACCATAGTACCTTTAGTATCTAGGTATGAACGATTATACAAATACTACGAAAGCGAATGTGAAAAACTAATCTCGTCTCGCATTCAATTGCTAATCGTAAGTGTACTTATGTATGGAGCCAATAAAATATCAGTGACACAGTGTAAGAGCTTCAAAAGTTTATTTACAGTCTAGGATCTTTTAGCAATGTGATTCAGTAGCATCCAAACATAGATAAATTAAGTTCCTTAGTCGTTGGCTGGGATTCTCATTTACTAAATTAACAAAATGAAGTTCCTTCAATATGAGGCGAATATTATGGTATAAGAACTCACATAGACTATTGTTATATCTATATTACGCAATATAGACAGAAAGTATATGTGAAGCACTTCATCTGTGTTTTAATGTGTGAACAAAAACAAAAAATAACAATAATAAATACAATCAGCAAGAAAAGTAAATACAGATAAGTTAGCTTGCTTGTGAGCACTAAAGTACCCCTCCTACTTACTTTGTTTCAGTAATGACAGGGAAAATATTGTATGATTATATTGTTATTGAATATTATGTAGAGTATGTGTATAGAACCATATAAAATTCAGTTGTTTACTAATATAGTACTATGTATGTATATTTAGTAAGATATATATCTGTACTCTGTGTCTGTTCCAGACCATATGCATGCAGTAAACATATAATCAGTAGTAATGAGTACGCTACTTTTGGTAGAGTCCCTCTATAATTCAACTCGTTTTTTTGCCAGTTGACTTTATGAACTTATTATCGAAATGCATTGTAAATAATAAAGAATGAAATAGTAGGTGTTTTAAAAATCAATGTTTGTTGGCTGTGTGTAACTGTAAAATAAGACACGGTCAATGTGTTCAAATCTAACGAAGCTGATCTGTAGCTTGTTGAGTTTTGTTGGGATTGGGATGTGATAGAAAAGAACCCCGTCACATTACACACTTAGGCATTATATTAAGTCAAGTCTACTTGTGCCCTTTCAAAATGACGCCTTCATAATCGTAATTTCATGGAATGAAGGGTTCTCTTGTAGACAAATGATGTAAAGTAGACATCCGTACGTAAAAAGTGGAGAGGACTTGCATTACATTTCAATGGCAGATGCTCCAACTTCCAACTCCAAGTGCATGGATTTTACATTCAGTTTACTTTACTACTACTACTGTACCATAGCCATATACTAATGTTCGTCAGACTTGACTTCTCTTCCCTTGTCTTTCATGCTTTCTCTAGCCTGTTCTATAAATTGTGAACCTACATACAGATATATCTTGTAATGATAGTGAACCCCTGTTTCAGAACAGAAATATACTTATTCTATTCTGATGCTAACTCTTCTCACTTTGAGTTAAAAGCCCTTAAGTTAGTAAAACACAGTAGGCATTTCATGCAGTTAAACTCGACATACTTATTATTACGAGTACTTACATAATACATAGTATTGTATCTGAGCAGAACCTTCATATCTTTAGTTGAATACATCACAGACACTCACTTCACTTCACTACTGCAACAATCATCATCAATATTGCATGTCTATCTGTTATTGCCGTAGGAGTGTAGACCGATAACAATTTTTTCATCATCATTATCACGGACGAGTGGTGCATTCGTTCTGTTATGTATTTATGTTCCCTTGTCTTGTGCACAAGCCAATGCCAAACCTAGCCAAGTGGAATTTACGAATCGGATGTTAACCAAAGAGCTAGTTCCTAAATTTAAGGTACCTAATATACGTACACTTAAAGTACGCTACTATTTATAAGCAAATATGTATATAGAGGTTCTACATACTACAGTAGAATAAGATATGGGCAAAGTAGATAGAAACCGATTCAAGTGGTCTGGTCTGGTTCTGGTTCGGTCTTGCCTGACTGACTGACTGAGTTTCCCTTCCCTGGCTTGGTTTACACTAACAATTCACTGGCTTGGCTTGACTTGGCGTTGGCATCGCATGGAAATGCAGTTCCAGTAGAAAAAAACTGAAGGAGAAAAGAAAACTGCAGGGCAATTGCAGGGAAAGAATTGAGAAGAGAACGAACGGGGTAGCAGATTTGTTATCCGAGTGTGACATGTAGTTTTATACTTTATAGAGTTAAACCAAACCAGACCACAGTCGCTGAACCTAAATACTAATAGTAATATACAGTTTAGATTAGGAGAAGACTTTGAAACTTTGTACTGAATGGAACGCAATGAATATAACGTTACGAATATATATAATGTAATTGTAGTAATAGTTGTTATACTGCATACATTCAGTAGTTATACTTACTGTACTTATCTAAGATGTGCTTACCTATACATAGTATGCTGTATATAATGTGACATGGCAGCAAAACATAGTATTCGGTTCGGTTGGCTGCAAAAAGTGTTTGAAGATAAGTATAGCATTCACAGTATGATGCACTGCACTACTTGAAAGATAATCTATACCGAATACTAGTAATGTAAAGTACTGTACACTATTAGAAAAGAAAAGATTGTATTATGAAGTAGAACATAGTATAGAATTGATGTAATGTGGATGTGGACTGCCTTATTTAAGTCACATACACTGACTGCACTTATTTAAGTTATGTTGGAAGCTACAAAATACAAAAGTATACAATGCTAGGCAATAATAACCTTAACTCATTTAATAAGAAATATAGTGGTGTGGTGTGATGTAAGTATACTTTTAACCACTATGCAATATGCAATACATAAGTACTATAACTACTACTTATTGTGTTTCATGGTTTTATTTAATACTACTTACAGAGCATACATAAAGTGTAAATTTAGGGTAGGAAATAGGCAGTAGGGTTCCTTAACATAACGAAAAATGTATACTGTACTTATAAGCAATGATACTGCTACTAGGGTATAGTTAATACCTATGGCCTATAATATTGTGTGCAGACACAAGTAAATTTTTTGTGGATTTGTAGATACTATGTATGTGTATTCATATGTGCAGAGTAATGTGTACAGATATACAAAAGATGCAATAGTTGAGGGATACAGGAAAGTTGAAGTAGTTGAGAACGGCGGGATGGGATGTATGAATGTGGATGCTGTGCCAACAAGTTATTCTTAGCATGAGACTCTGAGATTATCTCTGTGTGAATGCATCGACTTGTGTCAAGTTTCCTTCTCTAACTAACTTAACTCCAGCATTTCAAGTGAACCCTTTTCCCTAATACCTACCAACAAAACTAACCAAAGTTTCTGTTTCTCTACCTACTGATTACCAGACTGAGGATATGTGCTCCCCAAAATTATTTTACACTCCAATCTGGGGAAACACCGAATATTTCAACATTTGTAAAATACAAATCTTGCTATTTTGAACTAGATTACTACTATTATAAATTATTTGCAATTTCAACCTGTTATAGTACTAAAGTGAACATTAATTCAATTTCCCCTTATGAATTTTAAATGGATTATTGCTTCGAGAAAATTAGTTTCCCTACCCAGCAAATAAGAAGTCAAACTACTTGAATAAACAAATATGAAATTCAATCTTACCAAATGCATTGTAATTATCGGTAAAATTAAGATGGTGCAAACGAGACAATTAGTAGTGCATCTTTGTAATTAGTACATACCTACATATACAATTATATCAATAATATATTACATACATATCCGAGTTCTAGATACTATATATATGTAGTAGTATACGTATTAGAGGATTATAAGATGGATTCTGC
>JAQFYC010006516.1:0-12067 GCA_034694165.1 Tomocerus mixtus | reverse complement strand
AAAAGCTGGAGATTCTTAACATGTTTACCATTTTTATTCCACTTGCTCCGGTGACCTGCAATTTTTCCCCGAATTGCCTTCTAGTCACCCTTAAGCTCCTTGTCGGATTTAACTTTTGTTTTGTTACACTACTCATAACAATATACGCATAACTTGTAAACTTTATGATCACCACTGTAACACATATAAATCACATTATTTCTGTACTAACTATATAGATAACATTTTTGTGTTTATATATTTATATTTACAAGTTCAAGTTCCAAAAATTGAAGTATGTCTACTGACTATTTGCATGTATGTACCCAGCGGACACTTAGGCATTTATCAACCTGAATACTGAGTAGTGACACTCGTTTAATGTGTTAACATGTGTATTATCAATTAACACTTGTATTTATTGATTGACAAGAAGATCCCCAAAATGTGCTGTCATTTATTAAAAGAATACATATTATGTACTGTTTGAATGAAGACAGATTATATGATGAAATCAAACTTGAAATTATTTGAACAGTTTCCACACCTTTATAGTTCAAGTATTTTTTCACTCATTTATAAATACCTTATACAGATTGACCAAACTATCAATCTTATTTAAAATAACGCAGTTGCCAGCGGCCAGTTTGACCCAAGCCTTTGACTCGACAGGTTAAGTTTAAAATAACGAGCGTACACCATGAAATATCTTCTGCTTCTCGTAATTGTATCGACCTTCCAAATAATAATCAGCAATGGACATCAAAGAAATGTGAACAATGAGAATGGTAACATATATTTACACATGTTTATAATTTTTAAATAATCAAAAAATAATATTATTGAGTAAACCATTTATTTATAATGAACTTAAAGTAATTCCACTGCTAATTATTATTTTTTAATGAAGAAATTCCATCGCGTCGAATGCATCCAGGAATCTATCACGACCCAGAAAAACAAATTCGTCAAAACCAAGAATATGAAGGTCTGTTTTTGTTAAATATACTTTTTGTGTCATTTCTTATATTCCTGGTAATATTTTTTGAGGTAATTGCATTAAGTATGTGACTAGTACATTATATTATGCATGTCAGTATTTATTTTGATAGGAGTTAACTTGATACCTATCTCCATACTAATATTCTGATAAAATAAGTGGAGACGAATACTAATGTGCATGTGTTACGAATTATCTTTCAGATCGAGAGCACTGGGTCAAACAGGCACAAGACACATTGGCTTCAAAATTAAAAAATAGACATATTGAGAAGAAAGCCAAAAATGTTGTATTTTTCTTGGGGGATGGAATGTCCGTCCCAACTGTGTCCGCAGCTCGAATTTTTAAAGGACAACGCGTGGACAGTCTGCCGTTTGGGGAGGAAGGAGAATTGCACTTTGAGACTTTTCCAAATGTTGCTGTTTCGAAGGTACGTACATAATAATATACACAATATTGTTTTAGTAATCTAATACATGACCTTAATTCTTTTTACGTAGTTTGACAAAATAAACCAAAGATTTTATTTCTGTAGAGTAATTACATTATTTTTTGCAGACATTTTGTTCCGATGCACAAGTAGCGGACTCAGCCTGTTCAGCTACTGCTTATCTTGGTGGTACGAAAGCCAACATGAAAACGATCGGTGTTAGTCCTGCTGTCAAACAATTTGATTGTGAGGCTCAGATGAAGGAAGAGAACCAAGTTTCGTCCATTTTAGCTTGGAGCCAGGTATATTAAAACTTATATGTATGTATAAGTATATATGTATTTTAATTGTATATTAATTATATATTATTTAATCAATACTGTGTTACCTGAGGTGGTAATCAATGCTGGTCTGGCTTTAATATTGATATTGTAGATAACAAACGACGTGTTAACACAATAATTGGTAGTTAAACATAAGTACCTACGTAATCCCAACCCTCTCCACGTGTACTGGTCGCTGTACAAAGGAATTTCGCAATATGATAAGGATTGTAAAGTATGCGGTTCAATTATGCATGCAAAAATCTGGCTTTTAGCATAAAGGGAATATGAATACAAGAAAGTTTTATAAAAGAGAAGATATGCCTAATATATTAAGAAGAGACATTTTTCGAATTTGTTTTCTAAAAGACGCTTATAGGAAATTTTCTGACAACAAATTGCGTATTCTTCTTACTTAGTATTATTTTGCCATAAATGATCCAACGATATGAAACAATATAATATAAACATTTTGCCGGTAACACATGTTACCGGTAAAATCGGAAATAAGGCATTACCGGTAACGCCTAGGTAAAAACGGTAATTTCAGTTTTTAGGTCAAAACATTAATAGGACAAATTTTAAATAAATATTGAATGTACCAGTTTGATTAAGCAGTTAAGGGGGAATCAGAAAAGTGTCACTTCAACCCTCTGCTATGATAAATGGCCATTTTACAACCAGTTGAATTGTAAACTTTAAAGGACTGTAGTGTTGCCATCTTTCATAGTAAAAGGTTGAGGTGACACTTTTCTGATTCCCTGTTAACTACTTAATCAAACTGGTAAATTAAATATTTATTTAAAATTTGTCGTATTAATGTTTTGACCCAAAAATTGAAATTTTAAAAACATTACCGTTTTGGACTAGGCATTACCGGTAATGCCTTATTACACCGATTTTACCGGTAATGCCTTATTACCGAGTTTACCGGTAACACATATGGAAATAAAAAGAGCCTACATGTAAATTTAACAATAAATTGCATTGCAAAATTACTTTTTAAAGGCTGTTGGTAAATCAACGGGTATAATAACAACATCGAGACTGACGGACGCTTCCCCCGTAGGAGCATATGGACACATAGCTGAAAGAGATTGGGAAGAAGATGTATCGGTCAGAAGGGACGGATGGGATCCTGAAACCTGTGACGATATAACAGAGCAACTTGTTTTGAAAGAACCAGGAATCAAATTCAATGTTATTATTTAACCATTAATTTGCATTTATATAATTTATCACCCAAGTCAACATAATCAACAGCCACATTAATTTATTTTCAATTTGAATTCTCAGGTTATCTTAGGAGGTGGCCGCAATAGATTTTTTAATATGACCGTCAACGACATAGAATCCGGAACAGGTGCACGTGCAGATGGTCGAGATTTAATTGAAGACTGGAAAAGATTGCACCCCAATAGATCAGCATACGTTACAGATATTGATGGGCTGAAGGCAGTTGATACGAGTAACACAGATTTTGTTTTGGGTCTATTTGCACCGACGGAAATGGCATATTATCTGGACCAAGAGAGAGAAAATGATCCTTCTTTAGAGGAAATGACAAGAGTGGCCATTGAGATCCTTTCAAGAAATCCCAATGGATTCTTCCTCTTTGTTGAAGGTATATTCATTTCTTAAAATTGAGAGTTATAAGCGAAGTAGTTTCACTGATGGTAATATAATAATACCCAACATTCCCTGGTTGGGTGGATCATTTTGCGTGAGAAAATAAAATAGTTTCACTGGTCCCAACTTTCCCAATTCCCAGTCATTTTGTTAGGGAAAATAGTGTATGGCGGGTAAATAGATTGTGAGAAATTTTGAATGTAATATTAGACATCAATTCTCTAATTATACTTGTGAACTTGAACTATCTAGTATACTAGTTTATCATTTGGGACGCCCAAAATTTATTGCTGCGAAATACTAATTGGCCGTATAATTCCCCATGGGGAATTATTTTTGCAACAAATGGGGAATTAAAGTTTCAAGCCATATTTTAATTTGTTCCCATAAATTGTACATTAAAATTGGGGAAATGATAATTAATGGGTACTAAATTGTTTCTGCCTTCCTGAACAGACAATATGAAAGGGTTAACACAACAGAAAATACAATTTCCAACTTTTGAATTGTAGATCTGCATATTAGTACTTGGGTCAAAATTACTCTTACCTCAATTACTATGTAAAAAAACGTATGTGCTTAATGCATGGAGAATTAATTTGTCCATGGGGAATTATACTGTACCTAAATTACGTTATACCAGAAAGGCAGAGGAATAATTTGCACAACTTTTAATAAAATTTGTAATATTTACTAAATAAAGTTAGTTAATGTTGGTTAAAATTGATATTAATTTATTTTCATACCAGGTGGAAGAATTGATCATGCGCATCACAGCAACTGGGCACAGAAAGCGATGTGGGAAACGGTTGAGTTTGATAAAGCCATAAAGAAAGCAGATGAAATGACTTCAATCGAAGATACACTGATCTTGGTTACAGCTGACCACGCCCACGTGATGACATTTTCAGGCTATCCTGACAGGGGGCATCCACTCATGTCATCGAAAGATGTGGCAGACGGGGATGGACTCCCATATTCCGCTTTAGGCTACGCCAACGGTCCTGGCTACAAAACCCATAACCCTGAAGGGTGTACTCGCTACGATATAAGTGGCGACCCCTTGGAGGACATTGAGTACCAGCAAGTTGCAACTGCTCCCAGAGAATCGGAGACACATGGAGGGGATGATGTCCTTATTTACTCCAGGGGTCCATTTTCCCATCTACTAACAGGGGTCGTCATGCAGAGCTACATTCCCCATGTTTTAGGATACGCCTCTTGTGTAGGATCGGGACAATTGTTTTGCTCGGAAGAAGGAGAAACGACGACCTCTGGAGTAACAACTACTTATGCAGAAATGACACCTTTATTTTGCTCACTGATTGTATTCGTTATGTTCAACTATATTGACTAACTGGCACAAATGCCCTCAACTGTAAATAAAAATATTATATTTGTAAATAAACAAGATTAAACTTTACCACCGTTTCCATTCTAGCTAAAAACGATTTTAATGAATATTAGCCCTTTGTAAGAACCATTGTTCCTTCATCTTGTATTTTTCATTTTTCAATCGCATACACTTATATAGTTCTGCCCTGCCCGTAATGTTGAATAAATCTTGTTTGTCAATGAATACAGTGCTATTAAAATGTTAATTGGATCAAGAAATGAAAATACAAATCCCCAGAAAAGTTGGTAATCAATATAAGTACAAAAATTATGATTATACTGTTATTGGAGTAAAAATGACAGTTAATTTCCCCCAGTATTTCTTTGGGGAAGCAACGGTGGTGCTGCTGTTATAATTTAAAATTAGCTAAACCCAAATATTGCAAGTAACTGTTTCAGCTTACAATTTATTAAGGCAACTATCTCACTTCACACGTGTTTCTTACTAATCACTCGAGGAAAGTTTATACAATGTTGTTTACACCAAATTTTTTTATTTTATTAAGTCAGAGTTTACTTTATAGTTTACTATCTAAAATATTTAATGAATTTGCATTTCACCAAGAAATTATGTAATTATACAAATGAGCAAAGTCGAAACATTAACATTTCCTAACTATTTAAGTTGATGATACCATCACTAGTATTTCTTATTTTAGATTGTATTATCTGTATTGCTCAGTGTGAGTTGCAACACTTTATTTTCCCACTACTGCATATTCAGATTTGATGTTAATGATAAGGCCTCTTATGAGCACCTCTATTGGATCCGGCAGCTCCTCTAATTTGCGAAGAATCACATCATTTGTTGTTTCACTAACTTCTTCATCCACGTGCAAATTATTTTCTGCCAACTCTTTTAGGGATTGGAAAACCTTTGGCGGAAATGGATACTTGTTACTAATTGAGATTTCCACTAGTTCCGTGTCCGTGTCCCTATACGTCAAATACGTGTAATTACGTGTAATTATGTGTAATTACAGTTATATTAATTTTATTTATTTAAAATATGCCAAACATGTAAATGATTTTGCAATTATGGAAGTCTGCCCATATCAAAGCATATACTTAGTAAAAATACGGAACCTGGAGGTGGTGAAATCCTTTCCAGCCCCATTGGTAATATCTGTCAAGTAAGTTTTAGATTTTTGACAAAAGGGACTACATCCAACTTTTTCATAGTATATTGACATTCTGTTGAGCAGCCATTTATTTGGGTAAATTTTGTAGATTCTAATAGCCATGGATTCCGCTAGGTAAATTGCTTCAAGCATGCTGGATAATTGGGCTGTGTGACCTTTATTTTTCAATTCCTGCAAAAAAAATCCGCAAAAGGAATCTAAATACACAGTTTACCTAACGATAGAAATAAATGGATAAAAAAATTATTGATAATATATTATTACCTGAGTATCGCTGACTTCATTTTCCAAATATAGTAAATTTGGGATGAACATTCAGTTAATAATAAAAAGATAAATTACATTTGGATATACTATATATATAGGTTCAAGATTCAAAGTTCGCATTTTAAATATGTATGTACCTGTTAGACCGATTAATAAGTTTACGAGTATAATTGTCACTAAGATGGTAAAGAGAGCAAAAATAAATTGCGTTGTAGTGAAGTACATTTGTTTAGAATCTTCGGTGTAAAAAATGTCATCATAATTCAGTTCTCCAGTCATCATCACCAAAACTTTAGGAAGGGCTAGTAGCGGAGTTTTGAATGCCTTGGTCTGAAAGATAATTTAATCCACTCTTGTGGGTTTATTATTTAATCTACATTATATATATTATGTAAATAGTGTTTTACCTCAGGCATGATGATGCAGAATGAGAATGAGAATGCAAGAAGAAGTGAGCCAAATGCAAGTAGAAAAAACATGAAACTTTTGAAAACCTAAGTAAATTAAAACGATCATTCTACATTCAAAAGTATAAATAAGTAAAAATAAATGAAAATAAATAAAATAACAAATAAATAAACATTCTAAAGTATAAATAAATAAATAAAATAAAATAACAAATAAATAAGTAAATGAATAAAGTGTTTATATTTCTCATGTGTATGGTAGATGAGATAAATTGTTACCTTAACGAAAATTTCCAAGTATAAGCGCAGTCTCTGAATTTTGCCAATTTGACTCAAAACAAGGGCCCAGACAGCAAAAACTGTCACCTATGTAAATAGGTAATTAATTGAGTGTAGATTTTGTATACATACTATAGCACAAATAATATCCCACGCCAAGTTTACTAATTAGTATTGTGTAAGGGAACACCAAAACGTTTGATTTTACCAGAATTCACCAGATTTGAGCAAACTTTGTCCCTAAACTCACAGGATGGCTTCGCAAATTAAAAATTGCCAACTTTAAATATATGTTAACAGTAAACCCAAAACATGAGACTTACTGCAGCCGATTCGTATTGCCAGGGCTTAATTGTCACGGGATTTTCCCCACCAAGATATTCATAAACAGGCCAGGGAGTCCAAATTGTTGATAGAATTACTAATAGCTGTCCGATATTTTCAAGTTGAGCAAAATAACGTGAACGGGGGACTGTGCAAATTTCAAAAATCTCCTTGATAAGGAATAATGTGGACAGCGTCAAGCAAAGGGCAGCTAGAGGCAGTCCAGGAACATTCAGCGCTTCCCCTTCGCACAATATTTCCATCGGGCGTTCATCCAATGAGGATGCGTTTACTTGAACTATAAAATAAAAAAAACATAGGTAATACTGTACATAATAGTTGTTATAATCGACTAGAGAGATATAAAGAATAAATTGACATATTTTATGACCATAATACTACCCGATGTGAATTTACGTTTTAAAATTAGTTTTCCAATTATTACCAATACTAATACAGGCTAGAAAGGCGACTCACCATTTTTTCCATTCCAAGGACAACTTTGAAAATACGTATTGAAAATAAAATACGCATAGATTGCATACCAAAGTATCTGTAGATTTTTTAAAAGTATAAAGTGATTCATTAATTCATTAGACATATTTCTCATACAAACATTAGAAAAATGAGACTTGCATGAATTGCAATGGAAGCCGCTATGACGAAAAGTGCCTTCTCGTATTTTAAGTACAGGAATGCCTGGACTAAGGGATGCTGCAAAACTGGAGAGACCTTTTGAGCTTCTGCTTGCAATAAATGAGCAAGGACATTTGTTTCTTTCATACTGTCATCTTCGTATCCAATGATGGGACTGAAATAAATTAGAAGATGTATATTTATAGGAATTATCACAAGATTCCGTATCTTTCTGTATAGTCATTTTTAATTTCCTTCTTCCTAAACTGTTTAAATGTTTTCATGTTTTAAATATAAAAAAATTTGAAGAATTCTTAAAATTTTTGTTCAAAACATTAAAAAGTTTTTGACGGACAAAGACAACCATTTGATTTGCATACCGAAAATCCAGTTCCAGTTGCTCGTCGCTTATCTTGCCATTGTCATGTTTAAATTTTACGCATCTATCATACTCGGTCATAATTACTTCAGGCACGTTCCGATAAATATAATCCAAAGGTGTCTTTTTATCCTTATCTCTGGGGACAAAATAAAAAAATATTTTCTGAATTTCTTATATATCATTATCATCCATCTATTGTATTTATGATTGAAAATGTAGGTAGCATGTGTACTTAATCATAATTTTAGCATCTTCTTTCAGTAATCTCTCAACAATTTTCTTTCTGCCCAGTTTTGCAGCTAAATGCAGAGCTGTTTCCATATTGATATCTTGAGTGTCCACCAACTGTGCTAATCCATCATAATCATTTCCTGATTTCAGACACTTGGACAGGAATATCAGTTCCATCATTTTTAGTGCCAAATTCCTGCTTGCTAATTTTCAAAATGATTACTCATAATGGTGGAAAGCAAATACATAAAGCAGAAATGTCATAATATACAAATACAGATACATAATTCCTTAACAGTATTTATGAAGGAAATCGTTATACTTAAAAAATACATTTAACATGACAAAATAAGCAAGACAGATAATCTGTTACAACTTACTATAAACCACAGCATGATGTAGAGCAGTTCTACCATCTCCATCTTTTTGAAAAATATCGCCACGTGCGTTCAATTCTTTTCTCAATTCGTTTAGCTTCCCACTCTTTACGTAAACTATCAAAATTGGATCTTGGGGCTGAATTTTCTCGCTAATTTCGGCATTGCCATTTTGAACTACTTCGAGTAGAACCTCCTCGCTAGGATCCATTGCTGCAATCCAGAAAAAAAACTTTTACAACAATATTGATTTAGTTGTATCGTTTAAATACATATACATTTACTGTTTACAGTACATAATAGGATAGTAAGATAAAATAATAATTTTTTAGTAGCTTCCTGTTTTTGAGTCAGATAATCATATTATGCTGATAATAAAATATTTAGTATTTATAAAATAATACTTATGGATTAAAATTACAGCTTAAAAATATTTTAATGGTAATGATAAGAAACAGAACTGACTACACAGACTAACAATAGAATACTTTTGTTTCAAGCCTTATATGTAATGCATGGAATTATATCCGTTGTTTAGTCAAGTGCCTTTCCCTCGCTTCTAATAGTAAAGTAAATGGAAAGCGATAACACAGTTCCACTCCGAATTGAAGAATGGTCATTAATTAGCATTTACATTTATTTACTCTTACGTCTACAACATACCAAAGCCATTAGGACTTACATAACGCACTCTCTGCAAATTTTTTTTATCACCGATCCAGAACCGGTAGCGAGACTGTAGCAAAAGGCGAAAATTTTAATTATGAGACAGGGCGAGCCAATATGGGGCTTTATTTTCTTTGGATTTTAAATAATAATAAATGGTAATTGCAATACCAAAATATATTTTATTCGAAGCCTTTTTTTAAAAAATGTTAATACTATCAGAATTAGAACTTTGATGACTTTTATTTTTGAAAATTCCATAAAATATTCCACATGACATTTTGACACACAAGTTTGCCATGTAATTAATACAGTAATTTCATGTATAAGGATTCCTGTATAAGGAAATTTCTCTAATAGAATGGGTTGTATAGGGTCTGTTAAAATTTATATGTACACAAAGTCTAATCGTAACGGCAAATTTTTATATAAGTAAGTAATTCTCATAACATGAAAATATCCCTATGTCGTATATATTTTATACAAAATAATAAGGCGAGGTTTAGCAACAATTTATAGCATTCCCCCAGACTCGAAAGTGTACGTATACTACGAGGAATAAAAAAGATGTAAAAAGTATTGTATATCAATCAATGTAATAAACTAATCCTTAATTTTATTCTAAATTCATTTATTGGCTTTTATTTGTAATCCCCTTTGGGGGTTGAAAACTACAGCGTATGGGTAAGGGCCCGTAAAACCTTGTTTTTGTTCCTTACATCAACTAAATTTATTCCAGAATGAAAAACACATCTGGAGTAGAATTTTTAACCAAGACATCTCTGAAGTAAGTAGATATGTTTATCTGTAGTATGAACTATGAAGCAGGTTACGCTCACAAATTCGCAGAATAACTCAAGCAGAGCAGCAGAAGTGATATCTAAGTTGGCTTCTTGTTATTTGCACAAGGTCAACTGGTTGAACTGTTGAACTATTCCACCCTAGCCAAACACATAGCTAAGCACAATGTGAAAACTAAAACTTGGCCATTAAGATAAGATAATCTTGCTTTCTATGCATGAATTAAAAGACACGACATTTCCTATGGACAGTACGATTAATTTTTTTAACATGACGGGTTGTGTGAGACATTAACACCATATTATATAATTTTTCACACATACAAATGTATGAATAAATAGCCCATTACGTCTTGTATATTGGTTTTAACAGCTAACATTTAGTTTTAAGTATTTCAAACAAATACAAATGTCAAAAATTAATTAAAAGCAATTAAAATATTTAGTGTTTAAACATGTATTTGAATATTTTTCGAAATGTACCTCTTTAAGAAATTTTCACAAACACTTTTTAGTAAAATAGGTTTACATATTTTATAATATGATAATTCTTCTTAGTCTGAATCTGAAATACAGGCTACCACGCGTAGGTATTACTAATGGCAGTTTTACAAGGTAGGACTGTGTTCCATTATTGAGGAGCTTGCCTCCTCTATGCAAATGGTTTGTCTGTGCGTCTGTACGTCTGTACGTGCGTCCGGTTGAGGCGTAACTCAAAAACGGTTTCAGATATCGACTTCAAATTTTCAGGGTAGCCTATTAAGGTTCCTCCGCTGATTAAGTTAAAAAATGGGGTCAATCGGGCCTACCCCCTAGGAGTTATGACCCGCCCCCCATTTTTTGAAATTGCAACGTATGGTAAAAGAGGTATCGTACGAAAGCTTAAGACCTCAGGAATCCAACCATGTAACAATGAGGTCAATCGGTCGACGGGTTACCGACTTCCAGGTCAGTTTAAAACACAGCATATCCTTTATGTGAAAGGTATGTCTGTCTGTCGTCTGTCTGTCTGTCCGTCTGCCATTGATTATCAATGATGATCACAATGATTATCAATGATAATCACAATGATTATCAATGATAATCACAATGATTATCACAATGATTTTTACAATTGCAAGCTCCTCTTTTACAACGTTTACCACGGTTTATTTACAAAGTATTTACTGCAACCCATGATAACTTATTCACACCTTTAGGCTGGTTCTTTACAGCGGGTATTTGAATTATTTATTTTTATGATTTTAATTTTGAATGTGATAAAACATGAACCCTGAAAATACAGATACACATCATTAGGTGTAACATTTTAATTCTGCTAACTGTGCTTACTCTGCATTGCCTGATCTAATTTCAATTAGTAATACTCATGCACTTCTGCAAACAAGAACTCATTTCTTGTGTTCACCCCATCTCCTACTATTCGACAAACAAATGCGCAATCTTAATTCGCACAAATACCTAACTTAGGCCATTATATTCAGAAAAGTAAAAAATAAAAGAAATGGCAGACGGGATCGAAAGTAATCTTGTCTATTTGGCAGATCATCTAACCAACTTGGAAAGTGTGTTGCTCCATCTAGTACAAAGTAAAATTCTATCCAAAAATGAAAGGGAGATAGTCGTGAGTTATTTTTTATTTTCGTAATCATTAGCTTGTGTAGTTTATGTAGTTTCCAAACTTAATTATTTGCTTTACTCTAGTTGTAGAATATTTGAACTGCCTACCCACGTAACACAAGACGTCCCGGGGACCAAACAAATCGTCCTCATTTGGTCCCTAAGAGACCTTTCTAATTT
>JAQFYC010006515.1:0-12070 GCA_034694165.1 Tomocerus mixtus | reverse complement strand
TAAATAAGTGTGACCTTTCCCAGCTTTTTTAACACATTAGGACTACCTATAATTATCATCTTAGTTTTATTAACATTTAAATCCAGTTCATTTGTAGACATCCATTCAATTATACATTTTAAATCGTCCGAAAGATATGACAGAAGTCTATTTATATTTTCAGGGTAAATGAACAAAAATTCACTCGTCACAGAGGTAGCCAGTGAATCCAGTAATCCGTTGGTCCCAACCACTTCAAAATCCATTCAACCGTCTAGAACTAGTGACAAGAACGCGGAGCTATCTTTTACGTGGGATATGCTATAACGACCTAACAAAATGCTTCTTGTTTGTTAAAAATGCTTGTGATTGGTTTAGTATATTCGTTGGTACTTTAAATAATAGCCAGAAATTCACAGTGAAATAAAAATTGAAATTTTAGGAAGTTGTGTACAGTATTTGTATATGTGAGAGCGTGTGTATTTCTTTGTTAGAATAAAAGAAGATGATGGTATTCTGACATGCATAATATTTGTAATAAGTATAATGTATAATAGGAATATGTATAAAGTGTAGTTTAGAGTGCGGGTCTGTCCGGGACCATCGATTATATTTCCATTAGGTCTCCTGTAGTTGTAGGAGAAAGAAGTTTAATCTGGACACGACGGGGGGTCAAGCTCCTTTGAGAGAACTTGACAGAGCGTGATTATACATTTACAAAGGACCTGTCGGCCTCCCTCCTACACCGCAGACACACAAACTACAAACTTCCTTCAAATTCACTCCGCAACAGCCCACACCAACGAAACCCGAACATCTTTCTATTTTATATTTCATATACTATAATACATTTAAAATTATAGAATTATAGCAAGCAATGCATCAACTTCTCTTTTCGTCTTACTTCACTTTACTTTGTGCTTGTCTCACGCAGCACTCACTTCACAAACACCTTTTATTTCGCTACACTTTTTATTTTAACGACTTACCCTTCTTCTTCATCTAGTACTCCTTTTTATATCCAACTAACTAAATTCAATCTACCCGTACAGTTACAATAATGAAATGTACATATTCTTAGTACTTACAGTACCTACTACAAATGCATACATTTTTTAAATTTCCAAATCGTGTACAAAGATAATGTAATTGTAAATCAACATTAAAGCTAGTTTATACGTGAACTAATGCAGAAAATAAAATTTAACTAAAATGCTGTATTTTACTCGTTTAGTATATGGTACAGTATTAGGTTGTTCTCCATTTAAAAACAATATGTACTTACATTAATAATATATAATGTACCTTAAGAATGCCTTACTTTATTGCATAACTAAAATTAAAGTATAAGCTCCTTTTTCTTATATGTGTCACAGTGCATCTTAATTGTAAAGATCAAACTAAATATATTTTATAGGTAAAATCCTTTAATTCTTTAACTATAAACACAACCCGGCTTCATTTCATTTTTAAAAGGTAGCAGTCACTATAATTCAAACTATGGAGGTTTTCGTTCATATAATACCGTAGGGTATACATATGAAGTGTGTTGTGAAATATTGAATTGCATGTAATAAACCATTTGAATAATTAATATTTCAAAATGCTTGTCACTTCTTGACGTTGTGTATACATGAATGACGTACCGGTACCTATACCCGCAAAGTGACTATTACGTATTGTTATAATGTGTGAATGCAATTTTAGATTATGTAAGTAGGTACATTTAGTTAATGCATGTAGCTATGCGGTGGTAATCTTGTATAATAGTTGTATACTTGCAGTAGTAGCTTGTAAATACTTGGTATTTAGATAAATGAGACAGAGTGCAATTGCATTGTATTCTTTTTTGGTAAGATTACTCTTGTGCCTGTCAAGATCTGTCGGCTTGGCTCTTAAGGTACGTTTACGTTTACAGTTTATGCCACGCTATCGTACATTACTTACATTTCTACATTAAAAAGACAGTGGTTTGGAATGGTTTTGTAACGTAGGTTTGCTTTGAGCTCAAATACTAATGACTAATGGATCTCTATTGCTCTCTTATTTCTTATTATTATATTATGTTATATATATTCGTATATGTGGTACTGGTGTGTCAGATTGTGATGTCGGGCGAGTCTTAAACAAAACAGGACGAGGAGCGTATAGGAACCTCACATAGTCAATTGTATGGCATGCCAACGGCTAATTATTTTCTTTGGACGATCATCAATCAATATAATTAATATGAAGCATTAGAGCAGGAGCTTAACTGCCTTGCCTCCTCTTACCTTAACTTAACTTCACCTTCCCTAACTATTTTACTACTACCTATTAAACTATAGATTAAATGTAGGTTATACTTTAGTATATACGAAATGGACGGACGGAGTAATAGGTTTTTGTGTGCCATGTCATGTCAGATAGGGAAACGTGAGGGAAGGGAAGAAAATGTATAATATGGAGTTATGGGAGGAAAGGAACGTCGTCCATTACCGACACTTGTCAATAAATCTTCAGCCTCTGCTCCTCTATGAAATATGACACAAACAAACAGTCAAACTCTTTACTCCGTCCATACACACATACCAGACACACACAAAATACTAATATTATTATTACCTATCTTCCCGTATACAAAATACAAAACCAATGCTAGATATCCAGAACTCAGTCAACTATGCATTTTATTAAATAAAATTTTGACAATTTCACACATATTTGCAAAAATACTTGCAGGAATTTTTTAATAGAACAATTTAAAGCAGAAATGACAAATATATATTTACAGCCGCTTTAGAAAGTGCAGCACAGAATATTGTGCATTCTTTAAAAACAATTACATTACAAAATCTTGAATTAAAAATAATTTCCAAACTTGTTGAAATTAATCCTAAAATATCGTACCTTTGAAATCAAAGTAAGACTTTAAATAATATAGTATATAGATGTGCGCAGTATATTTTGAACAAAAATATACAAAACATGTACAGAAGTCCAAAATATTCATCAAAACTATAACTAGATACAACCTGGAATCCAAACAAAGTGATTTTAGAAGTTACAATTACACAAATCTCATAATTTAAAACAAAATTGGCATAAATCTGCAAATAGTTTTTCCATGAATAAATATTCAATATTATAAACACCGAATTTCATTAAATATCCGAGCTCTGACTATAGTCATTAGAACATATATCTGTAAGTACTATAGCCATACAACGAGTGTATGTATATTAAGGAAAGGGGAAGTATTATGATGTTATGGTATTATTGTGAATTAGATGGATGTACATTAAATGTTAGTGAAAAATGTGTTTTGCAGGAGTGTAATGTAGTAATAAAATGGGTACCCACCTACAGACTAATATTGTAGTGTCATGTCAGGTAGCTGTATATCTGTATATCGTAGCATAGGAGAATGAATGGAAAAAACACAAAAGAATCCCTTGAGTTTGATGGATGAGACGACGAGATGAGAATTCACAATGATAATCACTCATTCCTTTCATGTTTACCTGAGTAATCACTTCTATTTATCATTATCACAGATATCTACCACAACAACAACACACAACACAACGCCAGCCAGCACTCTCTACTACTTACATTATGTACATCCAGACATACCAAATACAAATCATACAAACTTCTATCCCATCTAAAGATACATCTGTCTCTGTCTCCGTCTCTCTATATAACACTAACTAATGGCAATATTATTATTACCTTTATACCTTATATGTCATAATTCATTTAATATTATGTATGTGGAATAATCTCTATGTAGCTACTATATGCCATGTCATTTTCATTTCGCCTCGGTCATACATACAAAATACTGACATGCACACAGTACATACATAAGTACATGATATGACATAGAAATTCTACATACACTTATCTAGGCACACAATGTAGCACAATTATAGCGTGAAGCTTGATTTTTCCATAAGTACTGCTTACTGTTTACTCAAAAGCATTAAAAATGTATTTTCTTATATACTACTGCAAGGAGGAAAGGGCGTAATGTACATGCCAAAGACACATTTGCAAGGAATTGTAAGCTAATTACAATTGCACAAAAACTTGATACAATACATACACATTGTAATTTTCAAATAAGCAGTTGGAGGATATTGGATTCAATTTTGTATCTTAAGGACGGTCTGAATTTCTGCATATGATGAAAACACACGTGTTTTCCCATCAAATCCTAGATAATTCGACAAAATGTGAATCAATTGAGATACAGAATGATGCAAAATGAAGCTAAATTATCCAGGAGGACCTTTTTAACGCTTTAACTCAATTATTGACATTTTGAATTACAAAAATCATAATTTCAAAACTTGGAGAGCTTTCTGTCCCTCCAAGCAAAGCCATGAACACTAGGTAAGCAGAAAAAGCACATTTGTGTCTATACTGCTTCTACCTATAGGAAAAGCTAAAATTGGATGAGTAAAATACGAACGTTGCGTGGTAATTCTAATTCAGTATAGAGTTGGAAAATATTGGAATCCGGGCCAATTTGAGTTATTTTCCTTTCTTCAGTGTTTCTGTTTGTTTGCGATGTTTTGTGTTTGGTTGGTTTGAGTGAAAGGGAATGATGAGAGTGTCAGATTGTAAGACAGGGACGATGAAGCAAGTCCTTCCGACGGATCTCTCAACTGCCACTTAGCCAACAACTTTACACGCCTCCCGCATCCCTCCGTCTAGTCTCCGTCTTCTTCCGACTTTCAAAATCCACACATCACATATCACATACACATTTGACCAGACAGACACTTTCAAGGAAAACAAACCAAATATCCCGTTTCCTTACATATGCATTCAGACAGCCTGACTGTATGTATGAAGGTAACATATATAAGAAATTCGTTTTTCACTGCCCCAAGAATTTTTAGTACCTATTGCCTACCAAGATATTTGAATTCATTTGCAAATATTATTTTTATAGCATAATAATTGTATTTCCGAACTTATTAGTGTACCGGGTATAAGTATAAGGTATCGAGTCTTCTATTCATCTGTGAGAGTCACTCCAGTTCAAATAAATTCACTCACATCCCTATATAGTCTCTCTCATATTATGTAACAAGGAAAGGAGTATCTAAGTTCAAATAGTTTGTACATACTCGTAGTTAGTCGCTTGTTATGTAATGTTTAGGGAAGACAAACTGTGTGTTTGGAAGATGAAAAAGAGTTAGTAAGAGTGTAGGACTTCCAAAAGGCGAGAAGAAAGACATGACAGCAGTAACGAAGTGAAGGAAACCTAAAGTCGAGTCGAGTGTTTGACAAGCACTCATTTATTTTATCTCACCAACAGCCAACACAAAGTACAACACAGAGACTCTTATAATACTTCTAACACAAATACAACTACAAGAAAGACAACACACAAAATACCCGAAAGACAGAACAGAAATCAAGAAAAAGAAAACGAACTTGGCTTCTTGTCTTCCTTTCTCAAGTTTCTTTCAAGACGGAGAATCGAATTGACTTTCTTTTACGTTGTACTTGTAATGCATCTCCTTTCTCTTCTTTAAATCTATAGGGGTATACACAATACATCCTTCATTCCCCGTATAGAATAAGGATTCCTGTTGGTTTATATTTTAAAAAATAACTTAAAATTGAAACGCGAATATGGATATAAGGAATTTACTTTTGTAGAAATAATGGCTTTATGGAACAGATTTTTTGCTAATTTTTAGTTTAAGAAATGCTTGTAAGAAATTTTTGACCAATTACAGATGATCTCTAATTTCTAATATTTTTTTGCCTAAAATATGAATGCGTATTTAATATAATTGAATATTTGTAAATACAACTAAGAAAGAGTACCATAAACTATTAAATGTGTACAGTGTACACATAGTATTTGTGGAAGAATATAATACATCATCTTTAGTTAAGTAGAGAACTCTTTTGTTGGCTTTTAGCCATCGATAGATGCGAGTGGATTATAAAAGTACATTTAAAATGAATGCAGTGATGGGGCTAAAAAGAAAGTAAGTTTGTCGGTCACTGCATGTATAAATTTTTATCCACACTGCGCACTGGATAAGTAATTAGAATTCAAGGCGAATTGAATTTTTTGTATTAAATTGTGGTAAGTGTATGGGAGGGATGTAATAGACAGTTGATAATATAAAAGTAAGAAAGAATGTAAGTAAGCAACAACAATGAAGTAAGTAAGTAGAGGGCAATGCAAAGGAAGGTTTGTCTTCGTCTGGTCTGTTAGAGTGAAAGGCAGCCTTCAACAAACTGTCAAGTCATGGCAAGCAAATCAAGTCAAACGAGCAAGACTGCAACTTAAACTTGCTTATATACTTACTTTGCCTGCACCAAATCCCATTTCTAACGATAGGTTTTAAGTGGTTTCAGTTTTCAAGCATGTTTCACCAATATTTTGAAATTTAGCAGAAGTACTTAAATATTAAACTTTTGGAATTTTTTTTAAACAAACAACATAAAATGTTAAAATAACTAAATTGTTTTATTTGATGAAACTATTTTAAATAAAATTATCTCAAAACAAAGGCAAAATTTTGAAATTATTGTAAAAGAACGGCAAAATTTAAAAAAAAACACTTTTTTAAAATAATATAAAATTAGAATTAAACAATTAAATTGGAGAATCCATTACATTAAAAAATTAAAATCCATCTGAATTAAACGACAAAACATTGCTAATTTAAATTAATCTTTTTAATAAAAGAGTCGAAGTTATCATGAAAATTATCATGAATCTCTATTAGCCATAAAGTAATAACACGTATTACACATAATTTTTACACGCAATAATTACACGCATAATTTTTGCATTTTTTAAATGCGTGAATTTTCAGGAAATACCGAAGAAACAAGCTCGCCCTTTTTGGATGTACTAATTTCAATTGTTTCAAACAGAGAGCTTTTGATTTCCCCAATTTATTTCAGCGAAATATTTTCAGTTTTCCGTCTGGTTAACCATTATATCATTTATTTCCACCTTCTTTGTGAAGAGTGGTGGAAAAACTTGCCTTCTCTTCCTTCCTCCTACTCCTAGATTTTGTATAATATATCGCTGACTTGTTTTGTTGAATGAGTTGGCATTGGCATTGACGTTACTCACATTCACATCCCATCCCATCAAGTCACTAAAAACCTGGAATGAAATTGGAAATTGAAATTGGAAGACAACGTCGACAGAAGTCGCAGACATAACATACATATTATACACAACACACTCATTTATATGAAGGACTACTATCACCATCTATTCTGTATACCAAAATGGATGAAGATATAGAAAACATAAAATATGCTTTAAGTATGTATAGAAAAGGAAAGAATAAGAAAAAGCCGCCTGCCCGTTCATCTGTCCGTCAGTCTGCCCGCCCGCAACATCAAGTCAAGTCAAATCAACTGAAGGGACTCAGATAGACAGAAGGGAACGCTGAAAAGTGGAAACAACATCCACGTCCATCAACTTGATCATCAAATCAAAGATAAACAGAAGGAGAGAGGACAGGCAGCTTACTACACATAATAGGAACGGGCGCAGAAAAACTTCGGGGTTTTTACGAAATTCACCTTAATGAATTCAACAATCCCTAGCTGTAGAGTCTGAAAAACAAAATTTGAATAAGTCGTACGAAATTATTTATAACTAAAATGTACGTAAATGTGCAAACACTAAGTTGCCAAAATTTTCCTGAATAAAAATTAGCTAAAATATTTAACAAAACAATTGCTAAATAATCATGGACCAAAAATTAATCTGCTAATTAAAAATTAGCCGTAAAATAAAAAATTAAAATATTTTATTGATATAGTAAAAATCCTTGCAATTATTAAAAATACAAAGTTAGAAATTGGATTTGAAAGGCTAAAAAATATTTCGAATTATCTCGTCAGTGTACTGTAGAGGTGGCTTATGGGAGCAAGGGTGTTAAATTTGTAAAACGCCAGTAAATATATCGTATGTATAGTTGACAGCTCCTGGATCTCGAGAGAAAAAGTCTGTTGCGTGATTGCATTGCTTTGCAGTTTAAAAGTTGAGTCTGCATCTGTCTATGCTGTCTGCCTGTCTCCTGCATTTCTTCTTCTTGTTGTATCCTGTGTGCTATAGCTATGCATACATCTCGAATCTGACTTCTCCCGATAAAACAGAAGAATAAGTGAGATGCTGATGCATTAGGTGTGTATAAAAGGTAAATGTAGGGAGTAGTGAGTAAAGTGGAAGAAGGTGGATTGGATGCAATTGCCTTGAGTGCTGAGTGGAGTGAGTGGAAGGAAGGAGTCTGACTTTGACATGCACGACTTGACATGACATTTGACATGACATTACAAGACAGACAATGAAATCCAACACGTGACACGGCATAATACAACAGATTACTTCTCTTTTGCCGACTACACAAACCATACACTTAGAAATACAAATACACGCTTATACTCATATAATTTCTTATATGTATGTACTGTATGCAAGTTTATCCATTTAAATGTATTCTTACTCCTCTGTCCTTTACTAACAAACCGTAAGGAAACACAAGTTATAAAGTAAGAATACTAGCTATACATGGAAAAGTGTAATAGGGATAATTATAATTGTGTACACCTATATAGTATAGAGTATAAATGCACACGTTATTCCTGATCTGTGATCCTCTCATCCCAATTTACGTACCGTTATTCACTCCACTCTCGAACTCAGTTCAATCAGTTTCAGCCTCGTTTCTTTTCTTTTCCTCTCTTGATTAAATACGTTCCTACTTATATAATCTTCAACTACTGTGAAGATAAAGTATATATGTATAGAGATAGAGAGACTGGAACTGACAATAAAATAAGTACAAGAAAGATTGAGGAATCATTTTTGCCGATATAGCTATAGAAATTTATGTATAGTACTGTATATAGTGGGTACATCATTTTATATTTAAAGTTTCTAACTCGGCAATAGCTTTATATGTGAAGTTTTTCTTGCAAATTCCATGTATTCGATATATACAAATAGTAATACTCATTCTCTTTCCAAATTATCGGTATAAAAATGATCAAAAGCAGTTAAAATAGATACATATTTACATATAGTCCTTTAATCATTCTAATAAAGGACCTTTTAAGATTGAAATAAAGTTAAAGAATAGAATTTTAGTTAAGAATTCAGATGGTTTTATTGAGTTTACAAACAATATAATTTCGAAGCGCAATAAACATAATATTATACATTGTAGCACTACCTAATCTTTAAATATATCTGATTCATTAATACATTATTGCAATTTATATATTTTGCAAATATAATTATAATTCGCTATTGAAGGCTAGCTAAATATACATACTCTGTACAGAGTAACTATTACTAGTGTACGAATAAAGTTGCAAAAGTAATTAAGAGGAGCAATAGATTATAATATTTTGGGATCTGTTCCCACTTGAATTGACTTATGCCTAAAGTCCATGCACTTTCATTGCATTTCCAATTTACTTTGATCTTGGGCTGCACTGCAATGTACTGCTGTATTGTAATTGTATTTGTAAAAGTATAGGAACTGAAGTCAAGAGAAAAACAAGAAGTTTGTTTATTTCTTCCTTTTTGGTGGGGGGACAGGCAAGGACTCGGGACAGGGAGGAATTGGGTTCTCTTCCCACTGCTATTTATGACCCTTAACTAAACTCGATATCTGTTTTCTCTATAGACATGCATACATAAAACACACTTGCTCTTATTCTATATAAATCTTGTGTGTATAGGTACATACATAGTCTAATGTATTTCGGTGTAAAACTTGCCTACGCATATCTGCCTTCGTTACAACAGGGAAAATAAAGAATCAAAGTTATCTTCTGAGTATTTAGGTTTAGCTTCTTCTACTTGTATGAGATGATTCGAACAAAATCCTTACGCTATTCTAACGTATTTACATTGCACCTTGTATTTTACTTGTTCTGTGTACTAAATGTGTTGCACATGTAAGCATGTACCAATTAAATAAGTATAATATAATCTTATATAGACTTTATGCAGGTACACCTTAATTCTATACTTATATCTGTAGTTATATAACATACATGTGATGTAAGTTTGGGCCGTC
Organism: Tomocerus mixtus; assembly: GCA_034694165.1. Classification (NCBI taxonomy): domain Eukaryota; kingdom Metazoa; phylum Arthropoda; class Collembola; order Entomobryomorpha; family Tomoceridae; genus Tomocerus; species Tomocerus mixtus. The sequence continues at coordinate 2,015 of JAQFYC010006515.1, read as the reverse complement.
CGTATATAAAATGCGTGTAAGTACCTATGGCGGTGTATATACGAAATACGAGTGTAGTTAGGACCTTAGGATGTAGCAAATAGGTTCGGCTATAAACTAGCTCCCCAAAAGTGTATCATTTATCATGAGGCTACATTAGATGAACCGGCTGTCAAACCAACGGCCCTGGAAAATGTTATCGTGACAGCGCCCGATTAGTTGACGGAAATTTATTTCTCCGCTTCGCCCTTTCCCTATCTCTTATATGTTTATAGTTTACACACACACGTACGTCTTCTAATATATCTATAACTATAGATATATCTTACATAAAATTATATCTTTACCTACGTCTAGAGACTACATCTACATCTATCTATTACTTACATGCATACTCTTTAATCATATGAGATAAATACATAACAACGTAACTTACATTGAAGAAAACTTGTATATAAAATCCATGTTATATTTCCTATACTCTTATAAAGAGTTTTGTTTATAGTTTCATTATTTATAGTTATATTCATCACCCGTGTTTCAAAATGTAGTAGGCAGATCTATACATCTTTGTACAACTTGTTTCATACGAATAAAACAAAAGTCAAAAGAATAACCTGTAGATAACCTAAAATGTATTACACTATTTAACACCAACCAAACGCAACTAAAGACATTTCTACATAAAGAAAAATGAGGGCTACCACATTTTCCGAAGAATCTCTTAAATATAAAATGTTTTTAACGTAAAATCTAAAGATTGCATCAGAAAATTATAATCTTGATATAAATTCTACGTCTACATGGACAAGATAACTATTTCCACGTAGAAATAAAATAATCTGTGCGTTCACCCTTCAATCTTCAATCTTCAAACATCACAAAACTGTTTTATTAAAATGTAGTGAAGAATTACTAATAAGTAATAACGGTGCCTGCAACATATTATTACATAGCAAAGTAGTATTTTAGCCCAACAATTGTGTCCTATCCGCCATTTACAGCTAAATAGGAGCATATGGCTCTCGTAGACGAAAATCATAATAATAAATAGCTTTGTAGTAACAGTAACTCCATGAAATAAAATGTTTGCCGACACACTAAGCAATAAAAGTTAAATATTGATTATATGTAAGTAAGTTGAGTAATTGTAGAGAGAATTGCATGTGGTTTGGTTATGTTCCATGTAAGTAGTTGCTACATAAAAGTACCCATAATAATAATATAAGAAAAATAAGTAAGTAAGTAAGGGCGCAGTTAAATAAGTGAAGTCAATGCAATGATGAAGACTAATGACAAGGAATACGGAAAGTTGTCTGCTTTGGCTCTTGGCTGACTGGGCACAGCAGAAAATCTGTATGATTTGGTCGGAGTAGGTAAGTAAATGGGCCACTGCCTCCCGTCATCATCTCAGTAACAAACAGCAACAGCCCCGCTAATAACATATCATTACAACCAACTATTAACTACAACTACAGATACAACGATACAATTTAGTCTGTCTGTCTTCAAAAACTGACCCTTGCCTACCCACCTACATAAGTACCTACTCCTTCTGACCATTTTTGTCTGTCTTTATAAATTGTAGTATGTCCTAGGTACAAGCACAAAATAAATACAAAATCAGTGAATAATATGCGCTACATTTCCAAAAAAGGTGCTAATAAAGCTTAGAATGTGGTCGAAAGGGCTAAAAATAAGTTAAAAGATCCAAAAAGATGCACTAAAGATTTAAAGACATTTTTCTTAAGAGAGAGTTGTGTTCAACTGCCTGATGTGATTTCTTTCCTATGATTTATATTGAGTAAAAGTATAATAATATGTATTGCATATCTTTGTATCACTGCAAGTATTTTAGTTACTGTATTGTATGTCATTAGCCAAAGCTAATGTTAAATAAGTATGTAGCCTTAGGTGAGCCAACCCCCTTCCTTCATCATCTTAGAAAAACTATTTTACATGAGCACACAACACAATAAAGCCTCTAATCTGGAAATATGTGAAAATGGGTTGTTTTCTGACTCACTGCACTGCAA
>JAQFYC010006514.1:0-12073 GCA_034694165.1 Tomocerus mixtus | reverse complement strand
TGAAGAAACATTCATTTTTTCCTTAAAGTGTAAAGAGATACGCACGACTTTTCGATCGATCGATAGCAGTGCAGAGAACCAATAACTTTAAATATTTAATCGGACTATGCTGTCAGCATCAGCATATCCGTATTATGCAGTAAAAGTATGTACATGCACTACTCGACTCAAACTTACGCTTAATATACATGTATCACATAGAAATTATTGTTGCTAACACTTTATATGTGTATACTTGAATGAATGAAAGATCATAAATCGAATTAAGAGTTGTAGAGATATATACTTTTAAAGATAAGTATACGATTATTATAAAGATGGAATAAAGCAAAGATAATTACCTTATAATATTATGTAAATTATCTTCATTATTATGTGTAAGACTGTTTAGAAGCAACTAAATATTAAAATTATCATTAAATTGGCATTCCTCATTTAAGACACTTACCTCTTCGCGAGACAGCTGAGCGTCATCATTTTGGTCGATTTCCTTAAAAACATTAACAGTTGGAGGAGAAGTTTCAATTTTGAGCAGTTCAGTCTCGAACACAAGAGTAGCACCTGTTTACAAATTAAATTACATGTTCAGGGTTTAGATAGAGGTTAAGGATTAATATTGTAATGTAATGCTGCATTTCTATTTGTACTTTCATTTTGAGCAATAGTTAATAGTGGTTGTAGTTGTAGCGTGAGCTAAATGAAATAATCCCTTCAATCATGAGGATAACATTGAGGAATGGGGATGAATTTCAGACTGCACTCAACATTTTTTACAGGTTCTTTCATTCTTTGTAACAAATGACATTATTTCCCAAGAAAAGCTTAATAATTGTATGTACAATAATTCATGAATTCTTTTTTATATTAATAGAATTATGTAGCATAAACCATTTAATAATTAATAGAACATATTTGTAAAAGGTTATATAAGTTTGGTTTGGTCACATAAGCATAGTATGTGCTCATATTGATTGGAAGTTGGAAGTCAATTCAGTAGTACCAAGGCCAACATTGACAAATATTAAATGTTATCTATCTAGGTAAACGAATTGACAATATCAGCTTTTGGCCCACTCAAAAAATTACAAGTGTCAGTCAGATATTTGGTCTGAAGTGTTGCTAAACAGACTACACAATTGCTGGTTTTGTTGGGCAATGTATATATGTATCTTTGTTTTTAAAACTATATATTGAAACTTTAAATAAATCTCTGAGCATAACATGGATATAAAGAATAAAGAAAATGATAATAGAAAATCACCATTAACTAAATGTTGATTTAAGGTGATTATTATTTACCCTTGAATATATCCGTGTCAATCAAAAAATGTCATTGTCAGCCTTTTGCACTGAATTGCACAGATATTATTACAATAAATACTATACTATACTTGCGGTAATATTACGACACAGACAGAAGGATTAATAATTATAAACCTCAAAATTAATTACCTGGAGGGATGACTTCCCCGGCACCATGTTCACCATATCCTAAATGAGATGGCACAATAAGGCGACGTTTTTCTCCAACACACATGTCCAAGAGACCTTGGTCCCAGCCCTTAACAACTTGTCCTACGCCGATTTGGAATGTAAAAGGTTGGTTGCGATCCAAACTGAAAACCACAAATCAATGCCATCTTTAAAATCTTGTAATCATTTAACCATCTGTCTACAATGATAGCAACATATTAAAATATTATTTATACTACATTCAACATTCAATACAACCTAATAAAACCATCCCCATCCCAAATCCCACCAAACTGATTTAAACAATTAATAAAATCACAAATGCAATGAAATGCAGAGTACATGCTAGTTAACACCTTTACAAATTGCAAATTGCAAATTGAAAACCATACCATAGCTTAATTTTGGAATTTAAAATATATTATACAAAATGTGCATTTAGGTATATAAAAAATTGATTTTACCTTGAGTCAAATTGCTTTCCATCTTCAAAGGTTCCTTTATAATGCATCGTTAGCGTTTGACCTTTCTGTGTTTTTTCGGTGCACTCATCTGGTTTGGATAAAACTTCGATTTTGAGCTCTTTTTCTTCTTCGCCATTAATTACTTGAACTGAGAGGACTGCAACGAAGATAATGGAAAGACTCCAACTTAAAAAGACTAAACGATTCATTTTGAATTAGTTAATTTATAGCTGCTACGAGAGTTTTCCGAAAACCAGATGTTTTAAGTGCAACCACTAAATCGCTAATGCTGAGAATCCGCGAGGAGATAAGCAATGTACAATTTCAGTTCAGATTGTAAATTGCAGCAAGAAGCGAGTAAAGTGAATGGATGCTGTTGATGGTAGCGACGCCGGAAAACTGACAGCTACGTGGACACAGAAATGTTGATAAAGGTGAATATCATGTGTCTGCTCGCTGAGGAAAACTTAAGTTATCTTTACGTGTTATAAGCTTATGTATTCCTATTGAACAGTCAATTATAATTTACAATACAAATGCAAAATCACGTAACAGTCCTACACGGACACTTTATTTATACATCTGCATCTGTATTTGATCCAATTTTTTTATATGCATAATACATACATGTAAGAGATGGAAAAGAAAAGAGTGCATGTATATACACACGACCAGATTTACTACAGGAAAAGCATAGAACACCATACGAATTCAGCCACGTATGTATACAGATACTAGAACTAGATCATAATAGTACTGCTGTATACGTAAGTAATTTACACTGAATATTTGTAGAGAATGCATCCAAATCAAAAGGAAATAGATTTCCTGTAAAATCCTTACGACTAAATTTTAATGATTGCTTTTAAGTAGGACTTTTCTCACATTTACAAAGAAAGGACGCTTATAAAAATGATCAGAAAACTTGTTAAGATTCATTTTTTTAAGATATTGTGTATTTAGGTTATGTAACATTTTAGTTCTTTATTTCCTTTAGTTACATTTTACTTGATAATATTATGTACTTTACAATTTTCATGGCCATAAAAATCATTGCATTATTGCATGTCAATAACAGTTTATTGTATAAATATACTATTAGTAGCTAATAAAATAAATTGTTTTCCCCATAATAATATTATAGTTTCAATATCATCACAAGGTTAAGGTAATCGCTTAGCCAATTTTTAGTAGATACTTCATGTATTATAGTGTCATCATCTTTGCTTATGGTATCGTATTATATATAGCATATAGCATTTATATCAGTTTATAAAATATTTTTCGTATTAAATTCTTGTAATAAAGTAGACATGCTGTTAAGTAAGTCAGTAAGTCTGTACATTCTGCTCTATAGTATATGTACAAGTGTAATATGTTTAAGTGAGCACCTTTTAATGAACAAGGATGGAAAAATGAGAAAAACAGGTTATTGACATTCTGCAACAGGGCATATTTCCATTGGATTGTTTCTTTAGAGAGGAGGGGTAGTAAGACAGGTAAGTCGGCAGAGGTGCATTTTGAATGTACTAGGTGTAGTGTTAGGCCACATAGTTTGCATGAAACTAACAATAAGATGCGATTATTGTATGATCATGTAATTTACTCCTATGCCTTTCATATGTGTAGAATTATAGTACGTAGTATGCGAATCCAATGCTTATTTAGTCAGTAGTATTAGTATAGTAACAAGTTACGCAATATCTGCAGGGAATGTGTTAACTTAAGTAATTAATATTTTGCATATCAATTAAATAAAATCATAGTATCTTTATATGCTTACATAGGACACTAAAGCTAAAGCTAATTGTTAGTAATTGTTTAGCATAGGGTAAGCTATTTTACAAATGTTATTAAATACACATTCTTAATTTATTTATTTACTTGCCCTTGCCCAAAATGTTACTTAATGTATTATTGTAGTGACTTTGTGAAGATCATGCTTTTCAATGAAATGCCAATGATGTGATAATTGTATGTAAATTGATAATTAATTAATTACCCTAGAATAATATCCGGCACCCCTGCTTGTGGTACCAAACTAACCAGGTCAACCTGGACATCTACAGGCAATACAAACAATTTTAGAAGCTTAACGCTAGAATTTATATATAAAAATAATGATATTCACATGCATTGTTATGTATGCCATAATGCCATATATGAGGAACTAAAATCAAAGTTATTTTTTGTTTTGTATTTTAATTTATTGATCTTACACATTTTGAATTTAATAATCTTATCGTTCTTATAAATTCATATATATTATTGTATTGGAAAAGCAACATTTAACACATGACACGACATTCGATTTCGATTGATCACATACCTACATATATGAGGTTATTCCGTATCTTACATTTATTGGTTGTAGACGTTATAGATTCCTTAGGTCATTTAATCAGTGAAACTAATGTATACGATTATACGATTTCTTAAGCGAGTATATTTAGGTATGTATGTATGTAATATGTAATTGAGTAACATTTTTATTCTTTAGTTAGGTACTTTCATCAAGTAAGCATGCATGCGGGCGGACTTATCTTTTAACTCATATAGACGTTTAGGAACGCAAGCAGGATAGGGTTTGACGGTTAGAGTTACCTTTGATGGGGATTTATAATTAGGTGTTACACGAAACCACGATTTTATTTTAAAAAGATGGTTTCTAAATACTCAAGATCAGAAAGGAAAACTGACATTCACAAAAGGATTAAATTCTAAAATGATTTTAGTATTTGAATATGTGCAGGTCTTTTATACACTAGACAAAAGTACATGGATATACTTTCACTTGCTTTCTCCATGCCCGATATTTTTTTAATCATCTCACAAGCACATTTATGTACTGCATAGTCATATATCTCCACGAATAAACTTTCACCACACCACCATATTTATGTTATGGACATAATTATTAATCTACATATTTATGCAAATCCAGGAAGTTGCATAACATATAAAGCATTTGTGAAAATGTGACAGTAGTGAATGTCAGCCCCGAAGTTCACTGGGTGAAAGTTCATATGGAGAAAGTAGGACTTCGCGGCATATAAATGTCACATGTACGTTCTAATCATTTCCTTATGTCACAAGTCACACTTTTAGCCTTGTTCAGAAAATTTAATAAACATTTATGGTCTATATTGCGTATAATCTGGATCACACGACAGGCTAACACAACTTTTGTGAAAACACAATAATAATAGTAGGTATGACAAATCTCACCAGTTTTCAAAATTGTCACGAAAAGGCACTAAATTCACAAAATGATCGTCAACCCTGTTAATACTGACTGTTAGTAGGCAATCGTGTAGAGAGAAAGACCCTACGCCCTACTTCTTTCATTCCAGCCAGACAATTTCACAAATATACAACTGAATTTTGACAGGCACGATTAGACAATGGCACATTAATGTAGGAATTGGATAGGGACAATTTCAATTTACTTCCCAACAAATTGTCCCATTCCATTAGATTATTAGTAAGCAATTAAGCACTTATAAAACTGATTTAAATAATAAGTATTAGACTCAATTTTCCGTAACATTTAAAGTAAATACTGTTAGTTATTAATAGGATTTAATATTGTAAGAAGTATTCTACATTGAACTTAAGTAATTAATGTACTAGCTAGCTATAACAGTTATACAGCATGTATGCCCTTGTACAGAGCTTAAGCTTAAGTATCCTGTAGAACTGCAAACGAAAAGATATTACTTGATCATAAAATAGTAAACATGGTTCTAATTTCTAAACATACCGTCAACATGCAATAAGACAATCAAAACGTTTAATTTAAATCCAAAATCTACTACTCTTCTCCTTCTCGTAGTCTTTGCAAAACTGTTACTTAATACAAAACTGCTCTATTACTACTAGTTATACATACAATATGCCATGTCTTTCTTTGATATCCTCCACTTTAATAGTGTCTCTAAACTTCCAAAAAACAAAAGTGATCTGCATATTTTAGTTATTTATTATTACTCTAAAACGAAATACTCAAATGGAAACCCTATGTTGAAACGGATTAATATAAATATATTAAACATGAATTGTCTTATTGTTATAATTGTAATTGTTGCACAAGTGGTGGACAGGGATGCAAATTAATAGGATACGTATGAATCCTAATCTCAATTTAATTTATAGGTTTAGGCACGGTTGCATAGCATTATCAACTTATAATTCTTCAAAAACTCAATCCTCCTCTAGAAGGAGAATTAACTTCTCTTAACCGAAAACCACAAGCTTCACAAGATTTAGAAACAGCATTATTTATCAAAGTACATCGGTTACACTGAATTTCGCCTGGTTTACATTCTACAACAGCAACTACTTCAGCATGAGTTTCTATTACTTTCGGTTCCACGGATTCACGATTTAACATTTTATAATCTGCAATAGCAGATTCTGGCACTACTGATATGGTTGCATTATCGGAGAGTATTGGAAGTTCTTCTGGTTCGTCAATGAAATCTTTACTTTTGGCACAAACTTCGCAGATTCTCTCGGACGTCTTATTTATCAACGTACAGAACCTGCATTGCCATGGCTGAACTTTCTTCGGCTGCTCAACGATTTCTTTGACTATCTTTTTATTACCATCTCTTTCAGGATCACAGTTTTTGGTATTTTCAGACGATTTTGTATGCTGATCTATGTTTGGACTGCTGTTTGATGGTAACGAAACGGGTCGGGTATAACTCCTATCAGACACTTGCAAATCATTTTCCGAAATTGGTATCGTCACTTCCAAATCACGTTCACTTCGGTTGCTCATTTGGTCGACATTTGTTACAGTAGTCTCCCTATAGCGATTTTTAGAGCTGCTTACAACTATGTTGGTAGATTCCTCCATATGAGGAAGGGCTGGACTAGTTCCATGACTTCTGACGAACGAGGATTGTGGCACATCATCAACTTGTCTGTTTGCACGTCTTGGTCCCATCACTTTATCCGTTGATTGTTCTATATATGCTCTGAATTGAGCATCGGTAGGTTGATCGTACGCTAATGGGGACATGAATGAAGACTGTGGTTTTGGACCCGAAGGATTATCAAGTATATTCGACTGCTCTAAATACTTCTTAAGTTCCATATCAATGCTATCTGGTTTGTCATGTGCTCTTGGCAACTGAGTAAAGTGATGAGGACTTGGACTAGAGCTCGAAGTGCTGGATTTTCGCGAATATTGGTTTTGGAACTCGCTGACATTTTCTTTTTGTCTAGAATTCTGAGTATTGTGCCTATTGTTGTCATAGTCGTAACTGTCTCTAGTCATATTTTGAGATGGTGAGTACAATTTTATTCCTCTCGCCTCTGGAGGAGCGGTCCCAACGAAGGTAGAGGGTTTCATGTTGACTTTGTTGATACTTGCCTGACGACTATTAGTTACTTTCTCTAAATTATGATGATGAGGGTAAGGACTACCGTCTGGAAAATCTGTCTGATTTGATCTATAATTACAAGAATTGTCCCACGAGGACGCATCAGTAGAAGAAGCTGATTTTTTATCAGAATCTCTGTCCAAGGAAACTCTAGACGCCGAAGAAGCTGACCGAGAATCAGTTTCCCAGCCACTTCTCACTACTTGCTGCTGATTTCGACTCAAATTTTGACCAGATTTATTTAACTTGCCCTCGCTGGGTACCAGATCATTAATTTCAGAGGCATACTCTAAGGCGTCATTTAATACATCTTCCCCAGTTGCTTCATGCTCATCCATGTAGTCATAACTATTACCAGGGTTGTTCCGAAAAGCGTCGTAAGAACTTACAGGTGCATTTTTCCGACTGGAAACTGGAAGCTGACTGCTGAAAGCGGATATGGGCTTTCTAGATCGCCCACTTTGATTAGCGCCATGTTCGTCCACCCATGAATTTTCATTTCTAGATTTTTCTTGGTCAGTAATTTTAGAAAAGTTTAGATGTCCATTTGCTTGGAGGGTCATAGAAGAATTTACGACTCCTCTGCTATTTACACTACCTGGACTACTCGACTGACTTATATTTCGGTTGGGAGATCTTGTAGTACAAAAGCTTGCCACTGTTTGAGGTATCATTGGAGATACAGAGCTTCTGTCGCTCATATACTTATCTCTCATAGGAGCACTGTTCTCGGACATTCGGCCGTTGTAATGGAGTGCCGAAGCAGGATAAGTGAAATTGTTACTTGAAGAATTTGAAGGAGGGGAAAAAGGAGGTAATCCATATCCATTCTCGCCGTATATTCGTCCATTACACACCGCATCGTATATATGGCCTTCTTCTTGCTGCATTTTCGTATTTTCCAAAACTTTCTTCACAATTTCTTTTTCTCTCTCAGGGTAATGATAACCGTTAGAGTTATCGACATCCATTCCATCATAGTCAATCAATTTATCTACTGGAACAAAGTGTCTACTTTGAAATTGTTGCGTTGCGTGTTTTGACATTTTAAATTCATGTTGTCTTCGACGAATGTCAGAAAGCAGAGTTTTGCATATTGTATCAGTATCACCCAAATGCTTCACTCTAAATTCAAACACCTCACCGATTGTCAATGGGTAGTCCGGTTCTTGATCCGAAACTCGTTGCCATATTTGACTCAAAATCTGCAATTTAACACATTTGGTTGAATTGACACAATTGAAAACAGGCCCTTTATTTTCTAAATGTATTCTAGCTAGATGTATTCCATTTTATTAAACCTTACCAAACATTCTTGACTCGCAACATAGCAATCTCGAGAAACAGTTTTAAGTGCTTTTGTGTTATCAGCTGGTAAGAACTTCAACGTAACATCATCAATGTTCACATACCCCATGGCAATTAGGAGCTCATGAGCATTATGAATGTGTGCAGCAATGTTATGGACATAAAATCCAGAAGTTAACTAATACATCACATATATAAAATTGATTAGAAACTTGAATAACGCATGAAAAAAGCATATCTGTAGTAAATTGCTTGTTTTATGTACCTTTATAACGTGAAAATCTTCTCTCCACGGCTGTTCCAGTAAGTTGTGTGAATAGCGTGCTAAATGTTCGAAAGCAAGACTGGCTTCCCTGGGATCGAAATCGCAAATCATCATAGCACTAGAATGCAACACTCTCTCCGTGGCTTTGAACACAAATTTTCGATTGTGAGGTACTAAATACAAGTACTGCATAGCGTATCCTAAGCAAATAATAAAAGAATAAAGTTCATTACTCATACTTAGTAAATATATCAGAAATATGAAGATTTTTAAATGTTTTCTATACAAAATGTTACCTGCAAGATAGCGCAGAAAATCAGCCTTTTTATCCAGATCATCCGTTTTAAGAAGTTCTTCATGCTGGGTGTCAATGGACTGATTAAGCTCCGCCACATTTTCCGGACCGAAATTGCGTCTATATCCATGCATTGTTAAGTCGTATAGGTTTCCCAATCAGATTACAGTGCAGAGAGCAGTCAACAGGAGCAGGAACATATGTTCATCAATCTTTATATCTGTAGATAATAATTAAATTGCAATTTTTTAAAGCTTGAAATTATTATATAGTTAACTATGTATGTAGTATATCCTAGCTCTTATCCAAACAATAGAATCAAAACTGTAACTATACGTAAACCCCAAACCTAATTGTTCCGGCTAGCACTAGCACATAGACTCTGGGGCTCTAGACACTCTCAATAATACACATACAAATCAGATAACAGTACGTACCCACTTAGATGTAGTATGTAGGGATTAGCTTCTAAATGTTAATTAGTGGCACCGTTATGATTATTTTAGGACGTTTTGCAATGGGTAAGTGGTAAAAAGTATGATTAAATGCACGCTATGAACGCTGCAGAAGCCATGGACATAGAAAAGAAAAAGCAAATAGTTTGCAGTACACTTACACGTTCTTTCACAAGGGTAAAGAGCAACAAACTATGCTTGTTAATAAGATTTCTACCAACATTGACGAAAAAGTTGGCAAACCTTTCATTTTTACAAAAATAGACGCACGGAAATGTATAGTACTCTAAGGATTATTAGGATTCTGCACTGTGATGATACGGGTAGCAATAACAGCAAGTAAAGACTGCGTACCTTAAAGCTACCACGAAACAAGATAGCAACTAAATAAGCAACAATAAGTCTGTTTCTTTAAATGCTAAAATGTTATCTTTATCTCGTTCCTGCCTTGTACTTTTGCACAACTCCTATATGCTTAACTAACTTACTACCATTAAAAGTTGTGTAGGCAATTTTCGCAATATGCATATTTTTTATAATCGTGTACATAATACATCGGCATCGCAGAACTATTTATAGAAGACACTCGTACGTACACTCGTTACCCTTTAACTTCGCGTTAGTAAAAGAAGTAATAATGTCGTACACAAAGTACTCTCAGGCGGGTGCCGTGTACCCAATACCTAACGATTCCATCTAGGAATATTCGTTCAATTTTTGCAGGAAAACTAATCAAACACGTTCTCAGATAATTTTACTTTCATCTCAGGGATGCACGCATTATGCTTATTATGTATTTCCCATTACACACTTTCAGTAAAGATTTTCTTCCTTTAATACAAATTTTTAGCCTATTAATTAGCCTAACTATACTTACATCACTGAAATGAGCGTAAAATTCTTTATAAAGTGTTTCATTACATAAGCGAGAAGAAACCCCACAGGTGTGTCCTGGGTCGGTGCCGGGTGGTACTTATACTCTGTGTGTACCTACGACATATATACACATACCATTGAAGAATGTACAGACAGTACAGAGAGGAGTATCATACCATACACATAGCAGTTTCGATTGCCAATACTACAATAGATGATTTCCTCAATCCCTCACTTTGCTACCTGTCCCGTGTATTTATTCTCTATTGTAACACAGGAGAGGTAGCAAAGTGAGGGATTGGGGAAACCATCTATTGCAAATTCTTTCACTCAAATCAAATGCCAAATGCCATACCTATTTTATATACCAAAAAACAATAATAGTAAATGCTTGTATACATTTATGATAGTTTTCAAATTAGATTTCTTAATTTAATGTACTTATACTTATTACTGAACTAGACAGTCTTCTGTCTCAAACCCTTCTATTGAACATAATCTGTAATGCTTACATAGCGTACATGTACCTAAGTACCTACGGAATCTAATTTAATATTATATTATATATTATGTGCTTACTCAATCATACGTAAACTTACTGTTTAATAATAATACCTATTGCCCATTAACATAGCACCATCTTAAGAAGATAATGCAATGGTATTACATATTATGTCTATATGGTACTAAGTAAATGAGGATATTTTCACTTTTTAAACTATAACTATACGAAAAGTTAATCAATCTATTAAAAATGAAAAAACAAACCAACAATTTTTTTGTATTGATTATTAGATAAAAAATATTTCCTTATTATAACTTACGCATTGGTTAGTTGGTTAGCCAGTTGCAAGGGAATTCGAATTTAGGTTACCAGTTCTTCCAAAATTCAGGATTCTTCAACGTGTCTGATTTTATTCTCTTCTTTCGGTTGATGTTTGCAGCTTGGTATTGAGTCACGGACCATATGACTCATGCCATCATGCTGAGTGAGTACAATGAGTGTAGAGAGATTATTTTTATAGAGCCGAATCAGTAATAAATTGGATAGGTAGTGGGAGTAGATAAATCTTGTAAGTAAATGTAAACATTAGACTTCTGTCTGCTCAGTCTGCTGCTTGTAAATGGTAAATTAAATGAGACACTACAGCAAATATTTGACAATTTAGAATCTTCAAACGCTTCCACAAATGGGGAGTTTTAATGTTTCAATAAGAATTGAATTTTTTTCTTCCTTTTTACTGCTGGCTAAAATATAAAAGGCCTAAAAGATTACGATAGTGTTAGTAAATGTAAATAAATATTTATTTTTGACCTAAATTGTTTGATGAGTGTATTATTATTTTTAGTGTTCGTTTATAGTTAGCGGAATAGGAGAACTTCTGGGATCACATGACTAAGGAATAAATTAGATAAAATTGTACACAAACAACAGAACAGATGACAGACTCTAGGCTCCTTATATTGGTGTAATTGGATCTTCGTGGTACTTCGCAGTTTGGGTATGTAATTTGAATCTAATTTAATTACAATCATACAAGTAA
>JAQFYC010006513.1:0-12076 GCA_034694165.1 Tomocerus mixtus | reverse complement strand
TAACTAGTCTAAACAAAGTTGGGGGGAACAGTTGTCAGGGGGAATCTTACATTTAAATCATATACATGTTTCAACAATATTTCAAAATCTACCCAAATTAGCAATCCATATTTGACTATCACCACCATGGGTGTGAGGATATCTTGTTCTCACTATTTTTTGTTCGCCGCTTCCTGGCTCAGCATTTAAGTACTGCAATTAGTAAATAGGTTTAAAGTTCTAACAACCATTAGGGCAAAAAATATAGGTTTGGTTATTTTGCTCGGTATAAATTATGTTCCAGGCAATAAAATATCTCCAAGCTGGAAAATTAAATACTAAAATATTTTCAGTTCAATAATAATTTATGGCCAAAGCCGCAATTTGGTGAAAAATTTTGCTTTGCGTAAGCATTAATTAACGGTAATGCCTGATTTTGTTTATTCCTTGCAACATATAATATATAAATGGGACATATACTAATATATACGTAAATACAATTATAATATTACTAATTAAGACTCACGGTGCCATAATAAGCGTTCTTTATGCGAAATGCATTTTCTTCAGGATTGGCTGACGTTACTACAAAAGTAATTGTTTTTAAATTTAGTAGGTCCCAGAAATATTATTCATACGTAAATAGTAATAGTAAAACGCTGTCGCTATATAATATTGCAATGATTAAAGTGGTTTACCTGCTGAAAAACATAGAGCGAAGATTACAATCGCGCGGCACGGGTTTCCAATAGTGGTATTAACAATGAATTGCTTCATTTTGTTAAAAACGGGGAATTAACGGATACAGTATAAATTGTAGTCGCGAAGTAATCGGAAAGTGAGAATAAATAAGTGAAACAGTATTTATAACATTTTGACATTGATTTGAATAATGACTGATAATGAGAATATAAATGGAGGAAATATTTGTGAAATTGATTACTAAGAAAGTAAAAGATAAAAGTTGAGGTATTCGCTATTTAAATGTGATAATGGTAGGGGACTAATATAATGTGTATTAAGTTTAGATGAAAAGGCAAACCACAGTGTAAGTTTTATTAAAGGCTTACAATTAAACCGACCCCAAAATTATGCCATAACAGTTTTTGTTGATTTTCCATGAATTTATTATCCCACCATATTATTACATTACCACAAAAATAATTAGTTCCCAAAGAAATGGTAGATTTACCATAACTTTTAATTACAATGCCAAAATAAGTACTATGTTAGCTGTGTTTTTAGTCAAACTAAATATACATTAACTAGTAATTATTTTGGTACGGTAAAGGTAAATCTATTATTTCTCGGGGAACTAATTAGCTTTTGAGGTGATGTACTAATTTAACGGAATATTAAATTGTAGCAAATCAACACACAAAGTTGTGGTGGCTATAAGTTATTAATTTTGGGGTCGGTTTAATTATAAGCCTTAAAGAAATGTATTGACAATCTGCATGACAACATTTTACGTAAGCAATTATTTATTTGTATTTATACTAAGAAAATGACACTGTTAAAATACCTATACTTAGAAATGAAGGGTTACTTCGGAATGAATGGAAATTGGATCAAAACAAAATGAATAGCAATAACTGTACTCATCTCTTCTTCATCTTTGATATGCAGTAAATAGTGATAACATAGTGGTACAACATGCTTATAAACACGCTTGGCTCCTTGAAAACGTCAAATATGTAAGCATACGAATAATATGTACGTTGGCAGATATTACAATTAATTTGTTTTCTGTGAGATTTGAGAATCTAATAATAAATAAAAAATTATTGCCCTAGTTTATTGTAATTGTATATCTTAAATAATACTTATGTTCTTTTGCTGATCGGCATCAATACTTTATACTATATTATCCAATTTACTTAAGTTTTCGTATTAATGCCATTTTCATTCTTGTATCGATAAATATCCATGTGTATTCCGTACATGAATAGCTACTGGACCGCAATCAACAAGCATGTACATATAACCTATTATGTAATTTGGTCTGATAGTATTTAATTCGCACCTAAAGATTATTACTACGTATGCTAGTACTTGATAACTACTCTTTCGACGTACATAGGCTACTTAATTTAAACAATCTTACTAAGTAATAAGTATAATATGCAATGCGAAAACCATGATTCAATGTAAATGACGTAATTGACCATAAAAATGGAAAGGAGGAAAACTATACCAATTCCATCAGTTATGGCCACCATTAATGATAAACTACACTATTACAAATAGATGAAATAATGTTAACTAACATTGTAGTATTTTGTAATTATATATTTTTTAATATTGTTATTTTAGTGTTAATTTTCATTTCTCATTGAGAAATTCTCTACAATGCATACCTTACCACTTACTACAGTAACAACACTCAGACAGACACACTGATATCCGGTCTTGTTCTTCTGAATATATATCGCTGAATATTTATATAATAATAAAGGAAATCGGAAAATAAGATTTGTATAAATAATTGAAAATTGATAATATTAGATATTTGTAGATAGCGAAGGAAATGACCAAAAATTATTCGGCTCTGTCTTTTTACACATGAATCGAGATATTGGCACTATAAGCCACCGCTGCCACTAGAACACATACCTAGTCATCTTAGTGGATAAGTTTTAGAAGGAAACATTTATACTTGGGAGATAGGAGATAGGAGACGAGCTTTCAAGTTCACTCATTGT
The DNA here is from genome assembly GCA_034694165.1 of Tomocerus mixtus. NCBI lineage: Eukaryota > Metazoa > Arthropoda > Collembola > Entomobryomorpha > Tomoceridae > Tomocerus > Tomocerus mixtus. Next base: position 9,392 of record JAQFYC010006513.1, on the reverse strand, counting down.
AAGATTACATGAGAATTTGTAATACAAATTTTGGTTGGTAAAAATATCCAATAACAGTAGTTTATGCACTCCATTTCATTCCACAGGAGCTTTTAACTTTTAAGCAAATGTGAATGATATTTTTGAGGCATTATTATATTGAAGTACTCACGTCTGTGATTGTCTGATTTTGAATTTATTTTTAATAATATGCACTCGTTTAATCTTTAATAAAGCACTGCATTTTCATCGTGGTTGTGCATAACACCATACAATACATCGTTGTTGTCATAGACAAGCATTTATGTACTGATTCTTTCTGGCACTTGAATAAATACAACTTGAACTTGAGTGTATTACATGATATTTGATATTGCATGATATTTGAAAAAATAAAATTGATGATAAACTACTCTTATGTATAAGTGAAGTGTATGGCATACAAACTTAGATATTAATATTGTGTAACATCTTGCAAAAAAGAGATATTATATAACTATGCAAACAGCTATAGAAAGAGAGAAGCAAAAATACATCGCACTTACGTTGTCTAATGTCTAACTTTTGCATTTCACAATTATCAGTTTAAGCTAAATCTAGTTTAGCTGCGTATATCAAAAATCACTTCCTTTTATTAATGAATCGTTATTAATGTTTGGAATTTTTGGAGTTTGGACACCATATTATTTTAGCACGAAATAAAAGGAAAACCCTACAAAATTAACATTTAACTTAATGAGGTAAAATAGACATTTTAAACAATGAGAAACAAGAAACAATGCAAATTACTACAAATACGTATGTGCACGAGTGCGAGTTTCATGTACATGAATTGTATAATATCAAAGGTACATGCTTAAAACAACCAGCAGAATTTTTTATCAACAAAATGATGCATAATGCCTATATAATTTGTACCATTCCACTAAAGAAAATTATTTGTAAGTATTGTAAGTCTAGATTCAATTTCACCACTATAGTAGCTATGTATGAACTAATAAGTTTAGCTGCAAATAATGCTCAAGCATTAGTAAATACTATGGAAGTATTTGTGTGATGCAGATATATATTAATCCATCATAAATTATCAGGTAAAAAATTCATTAACATGACAAGAGTGATTAAGGTATATTTTTTAAGCCATGTCATCGCAAATGATTAGGCATGTAATTCATATTGCTCTGGGAAATTTTAGTCACAACCCGTCAGTCGGATTTTGTTCTCCGCATAACATTAACATTGTACTATTTTACAATGGCTCGCCTGGCATTGTTTGGGGCAATAGCGCTTTTAGGAATTTTTAATACAATTACTGCAAATAAATTACAGAAATCAGTAATTGTGGACAAATTTAAACAGGATGACTGGCTCTGGGGGACTTTTCCTGACGGATTTCAATGGGGATTTGCTACGGCGTCGTAAGTGTTTATAATATTGTTGTATTGTATTGTATTGCATTCATTTCAGCTTTTATGATTTAAAAAAAGTTTTTTATTTCAGCGAATCAAAAGGTAAAAGTATTTAAATTAATTTTAATTAATTATTTTCAGATATCAAATAGAAGGAGGCTGGAATGAAGACGGTAATACTTTAACTTCGATAGATACCTTCCAAAATTGTTAAAATTATACGAGTCTTAATATTTTTGCATTTTAGGAAAGGGTGCAAATATTTGGGATGAATTTACTCATTCAACTCCATGTACAATTGTTGATTGTGATACCGGGGATGTGGCTTGTGACTCCTATCACAAATATCGTGAAGATGTTGAAATGCTAAAAAACATTGGCGTAAGTAACATAATTTATAAATTTGCAATTTATTAAGTAAATAACTATGGGTTTTGACAAGGGATGATTTAATTTTTATAGGCCGATTATTATCGGTTTTCAATTAGTTGGAGCAGAATTCTTCCGAATGGTACGTTGGATGTGATCAATCAAGCAGGAATTGATTATTACAACAACCTTATCGATCTTCTACTCGAAAATGACATAACACCTATGATAACGGTAAGTAAACATCGTCGACAGCTTGCGTGGTTATCTATACATTTGATAAAACTTTTACCTACTTTTATTTCATTACTTTATTAACCTTTTACCCTATTTTCTTTGATGTTTGAATTTGCAATGTATTGCAATAAATATCACAGTGTTTATTATTCTACATCCGAATAAAATGAAATTGCATGTTAAAGGGATCGTAGAAAAATATTTTAAAAGCAATTTGATTTGACAATAATTATATTATAGTAATATTTCCAGTTAAAGTATTTTAAGTCAAATTAAGACCAAAGACGAGATTGCATGTATTTTGATAAGAATATTGTATGCATTGTAATTGATAATGTCGCAAACTCACTTATGTCTATTTTGCATAATTAGTAAATGTTATACTTGCTTTATTTAGTTGTACCATTGGGACTTACCATTAGCCCTCCATACAAATTATGGCGGATGGCCAAATGACGAATTAGTTGAACATTTCGCAAACTACGCCCGTTTTGTTTTCGGAACTTTTGGAGACCGGGTTAAATTCTGGATTACTTTCAACGAGGCTTTTGTTGTCTGTATTCACGGTTATGATTACGGGAACCACGCTCCAGGAGAAACCGCGGATAGAGCTGAAGCTCCGTACAAATGTGCTCACACAATCCTCAAGTCTCACGCCAGAGCTTATCGTATTTACGAATCCGAGTTCAAGTCAACCCAGAATGGTCGCGTTGGAATTACAATCGATTCCGGGTGGTATGAACCAAAGGATCCAGAAGATCCAACTCATGTTCAAGCTGCTGAAAGAGCTGTTCAATTCAAGGTGAGTACATTTAATCCCATTTCTAAAAATACCTAAATAAAGTTCCTAAATGCTTTCTGAAATTTTCTAAAGTATTTTTTGTATTTTAGCATGGCTGGTTTGCCAGTCCAGTTTTCTTCGGAAAATACCCGGACGTTATGAGAGAGTATGTAGACGCCAAAAGCGCAGCCGAAGGTCGCAACAGCTCTCGCCTTCCATCTTTTGACTCTGCCTGGACCCTTTACATTAAAGGTAAGCTTAAATACTACATTCGAAGTCTTTACTATGTAGGTATATACAAAATATCATTCATTTTCTACAACACTTATTTTGTTGACAGGCACTTGGGACTTTTTGGGCTTAAATCATTACACAACCGAATTAATTGAACCAACAACAGGAGGAATTCCAAGTTGGGGAGGTAAATACACATTTATCCACCTTGTTTCAATTCTGCTATTGCTTATTGTTCTTGTGTACTAATAATTATAAGAAAACTGTGATGTTATTAATATTCCACTCAACTTTCACCAATTTTTTTGACTGTTAACACCATAAATCGTCAAAATGTCTAAAAATCCTCTCCTCGTTAGAACCTTTGTTCCTCTCCCAGAGAATATTATTAATTATTACCTTTAAAAATCATATTTTTCGGTACCGGACCCCGCGTTAAAAACGTGGGGAAAACTTAATCAAATATAAATCAAAGTTTAAATCAAAAATGCACACCGTAGCTTACTGTCACTGGTATGAGGTGTGGTGTAGTACTATATATATTCTTACAGTCAGTATAGTTTCAAACAATACATATCAAGGGATTTATTAAATAGGCGATCAAGATACTCTTTCCAGTCGGGATCCTTCTTGGCCTACTTCTGGATCCGAATGGCTGTACGTTGTACGTAACTTCTCTTAATTTAGTTTGAAATAATTTATGTGTATTAGGTACTGAACTGATATTTTACCAATTTTTGATTTAAAAATTCCATTTTCAGGTTCCTTGGGGATTTAGAAAGCTGGTGAACTGGATCAAGGACACATATGGCAACCCTGAAGTGTTTGTGACTGAAAATGGTTTCAGTGACGAAATTAGCGTAGGACTTGACGACCAAGGAAGAATTGCCTATTATAATGGTTATATTAACAATCTTTTGAAGGCTGTTAACGTTGATGGGTGCAATGTTTCTTCCTATACGGCATGGTTTGTTTATAGCTGAAAATAATTTTTAAGACTAAAATTTAAGATCACAATATTTAGACTATTTAAGACTATTAAACTTAAAATATTTTATTTGTAGGTCATTGATGGATAACTTTGAATGGGCACAAGTAAGAAAAAACTACCCAATATATCTATATACGTTGCTGACGTTACAAAAGTATATGTCGCTTTATTATTACGCCATTTTTTGTCTCTGTAGGGTTACTCTGAGCGATTTGGAACCCATTGGGTCAATTTTACTGATCCAGAACGACCTAGAATTCCAAAAGCGTCTACAGCAGTACTTAGGCAGATATTTGCCAACAATGGATTCCCAGAACAGAAAGTTCCAACAGCACAGTTATCGTAAAGAAGGGAAACATGTGTGCATATGCTGTGAGATACATAATCCAATGTTTTTTAATAATTATGGACATGTAATGCTACACCTTTAAGCCAATAAAATAATAATTTAACATTAAAAAATTGTTTACCTTATTATATATGCAAAATTATTTATTTATTTATAAACTTGGTTTTATAAGTTGTTTTGATATTTCCCCTACCTATGAATAAGGAAATTGTGCGTACAACAAATCAACGGTTGGTTGCCTACACAATGTACTACATTTTAAAGTATTATATAAATTTAAAAATCGATTTCATTTTCCTCATCAGGTTGATTGCTGAGCGGATGTATTTGTACATCCACTGTCGAATAAATCCTGACAAAAAACTCAGTTTCTTCGGCAGAGCTTAGTACAAGAGCGTATTCTCCGTGGGTAAGTTTGTAACTGGAGATATGTTCTTCGGAACAGTTGGAACCCTTTCTTCCTTCGACTGGTTTATTATTTTCAAAGAAATCTTCCTTCAATTTTGAAGAAATGCTTAATTGGTTTTTTAAAAGTCGAATACATCAAATTTAGTAGAAGCGATTAAGAAATTCCCCTGGCGTCTGTTTTTAAGCATAAGAACGACAATTATTTTGTATTTTGTGTCGTCGGCGTCCTCATCTGGTTTGTTAACCTTTATTATATACTGGAGACTATTTTCCAGTTCTTGAGAATTAAGCTCTATGTCTACGTTGAAATAACCAAGGAGTTGATCTTGATCTTCCGAATCGTTTTCTCCATCATTTTCTCCTTCAGTTTCCTTTTTGTCTTCATCATCAGGAATTTCATTTTCTTCTTCCCCCTCTTTATCCTCACTTGTTTCCTCCTCTTCTTTATCCTGACTGACGTCGTCATTTCCATCTCCCTCGCTGACTTCCTTTTCTTCACTTACATTTTCTTCGTTCTCCTCATTTCCATTTTCACCATTTTCTTCCGATTCTTCCTCAAATTTAAAAATATCTTCCGAACTCCAAGCCCCACTGACTGAAGCCATTTTAATTACAGTTTCCTCTTCGTATTTTTCTTTTTCATCTTTGTCACAATAGCAAAATGGATTCAAATATCCAATTTCCACTTCTGTAAATTGATTTGTGAAATCTTGCCAATTCATCCAGTATTCCCCATCAGGGTCAAAGGTGAGTTGCAGCTCTTCAATTTCCTCCGGAGTCAGAGTACTCCATTCGGCAGACCCGTCGGCCCAGGCACCCTTCCATTCTGTTTCTTCGCCCCAAGGATTTCGAATCCGCACCAAACGAATTTCATCAGAAATCTTTTTTGCTCCAGTAAGGGAATAAGCGTGTTGATCAGTTATTCCACGAGCAGATATGCGGTCCTCTTTGGTCACTTTGCTTGTACTGCATCCAATCAAGCAATAATTTTCCAAACAAAGCTGGATATAGTCAAAGAGTTCTTCGGTTTCTCTTTTTAGTGCAAAAAGTTCGCCTATCCCACCAGTTAGCTCTTCAAATGACTCCGCGGTCCATCCTCCTTCTATTGCTTTGTAGGAACCATGGCGTTTTGCGTAAGCCTAAAGGTGAGCATTATTTGTTATTTATTAATCAAATTTAAGCGTAGCAATCGAATACAGTAACTATTTGAGCAAATTAATTGCTGTGCCACTCCACAGTAACAAAAACTATGATTTTGTAAAAATGTTTAACTATAATATAACTATAATTGTAATTGTAGTGACAACGTACCTTTTCTAAAAGAGCGCTCCAAAAAACATCAGTACGTTCTGAATGAGCAAGAATCAAAGCTCCATTGACTGTGGGGAGGAGATCGTCAATCACGACTTCAACCCAATGTCCATACTGCCAAAATCGGAAATGGAAAATGCCACAGTAATCTTCATCGTCAAAATTGTTGTTGTCAAATGGAACCACAAATTCAAAAACTGATTTGTACTTTGGTAAATTAGCAATGGAGCCTAGAAACCAACAGTCCCCCAACTCCCCTTGTTGGACATCAAACTTTGTTGGCTTTTCGTGTATCAATTTTGCATTCTCGTTGATTTCTTTTGGGCGAAGCCAGACAATATTATTTCCATTCGTAGTGAGAATATCTTCAGGAAAACCATCGTCAGTTGCTGGAAATTGATCGTCTTCAAAAAGTACACCATCACTTCTGCATTTGGTTTTCAGTTCCGTATAATCCTGGCTATCTGCCATTTTATAGTAAACAGCTAATTGTTTGGCAATGTTCAGGTTTAGGTGACAATTTACAATCCTACCAGATTGATACACTGCACTGCTTGGAGAAGAATGAATAAAATAATATGTTATGTGTAGATCTGAGATATCGTAGAGGCTTGTAATTAATTAATATATAATTATAATATGTACTGAGACTTTGTGTCTTGCGTTCTTCCAGATATAAGTGCCTTTTGCAATATTCGTATGCAGCTGCTGTATGTTCTATGTTCTAGTTCTGCTATATTATTATGTATCGCACTCTGCGATATATATTCAACAGATCGTTGCTGTCTGTCAGTCAGTAAGTTAATCTACGATATAGCTTTCGATCGCGTCAACTATTTTCAATTCTGTTTCCAGAATTCGAAAAAGGAGGTCAAAAATAACCTGGTATGTGTTATTGGACAAAATCGGCACCTCCCCATGGAGTTGTGGTCGCAACCAGTTATTTTTTAAATATATGCAAGATCGTTGAAAAGCTGTTGACGTAAGGAAACCAAATATGAATCTCAATTTATTCCATACATGAGGCACTGTGGGATTTTATGGAAATTTAGTAAGATGTAAATGCCCCTAATATGCCATTTAGACTATTTTCATCAACAAAACCGGCTGCTTAAGGAGACATATTTTTAAAATAATTAACATATTTAGTATTATATTTATTATATTCGTATTATAATTAACGTACTTATGTACTGAAATATTTTAAAATAATTGATTACGGCGATACATACCACGGTTTATTAAATATCATTTATACTACTATACTATATCATGATTCTTTCTAGCACTTGAATAAATGCAACTTGAACTTGAACCTTAGCATTAACGTTTGTATTATTGTAAGGATGCAATACATAGTACATAATATTTATTTACAACTACATAATACATTCGATTTCCAGGAAAGTCGCATCAAACTCGCGTTTTCAAGGTGAACATATTTTTTCCTCTTATGTAGACTTTACTATTTAAATAACTATATATTTTATATTCATTCCTGAAAGCATTACGGTACCCATAGTATTATGGCTATCTGATTGGTATATTTAGATAACCTGCTTATAGGAAAATAATTCACAAAACCTATCTACCTAAGCACTTTTCATTACATTACGTTTTACATTTTAGCTAGTCCCAAGGCCGATGTCTGCACAAACATACACGAAATTGTACTTCTGATTCCAATAATTTATCTGCACACCAAAGTGAGTATTTCACATAACTTTAGAATGCCTACTAACATACAAATATATTGCGTAGTGTAAAAGTGTAAATGTTTTATTTCCCCTTTCCACCCAACTAAGCGCGCATCACTAATATGAATAATGCTACTGTACATTCTGTGGAATACGATGAATAAACTGCAATACCAAACAAAACACTAATGAATATCAGTAGGCGATAAATTATGAGAGCTGTAAAAAGTTGTATGTACATGTAGCAAATATATTTTACTACATAGCCTCCAAACAAAATTAGATGCAAAATGTATTTCCATTGAATATAAAAAGTTATCGGAGACAATACAATATTTCAAAAACTAGAAGCCCTGTGTATTATACCCCTGAGCGTTGTTTCCCTTTGGTTCAACATAATAAAATACCTTAACTTGGTTTCACATTCAATACATAGCAGATATTATTTTATTTTAACACGCAGGGTACATTTTGTGCATCACAACTTATAATATACTTAGATAGCGTAAAATTAAGGGAGGTTACATAACAAATAATAGGCACTGATTAAGTGTGTGGATTAATTTGGTAAATTAATTTAATACATTTGCATTTGGGCTATGAGTACTTACAATTCTGAATCAAACAGTAAAGGTAACAGAATCTTTCAAAAGATTTCTTGGGTCGCTTCTGACTTCTGGAGTAATGAAATCTGCCTCGACTCTCCAGCTGCCGGGTTCGGCTAAAATGTCAAATTGGTCATCAAATTCTTCTTGTTGGACATTAGCCCTGAACCAACGAACTTTGAGTTCCTCATCGGCCACTTCATTTCCAGGTTGTCTGAATTGTGCAACTTGGAGAGTCTGAAGAGTGACTGCGCGTGACTCGTCTGGATTTCCAGCAGCTACTGTAACGTTATCAATGAGGGAGACGGTGTTAAAGAATTCGTACCACATTCCCTCTCGGCAGATATTGCAAAGTTGGTTGTGTGTCATGTTTCTCATAAGGCATCCTTCATTTGTTGGGCGGAAAGTCTTTCTGTAATTATTTCCAAAGATTTTAAGTAATGCTAAAATATTGCAATAAGTTAAGTTAAGTATGTAGAAACCTACCTTCGAAAAACGTCCCAGGTGGGGTAGGCAGAGACATAATCATTTGACATTTTAAATTCATCCTCGTTTCCGTATTCGTGAATGGATACTGAACAGATCATTCTAGGGATGTCTGAGTTGGTGGAATTCGTTTTTGAACGAACGCTGAACCTGTGTGCACCATTAGTGAATCCCGAATCACTTCTCCAGTTGTAGAATTCTCTGTCATCAAACCCGGAGCTTGTCCATGGCAAAACTTCCCCATCCCTAAATTATCAATTATAACCATGTCAAAATATTATAGAAAATACTTAGAAAATGAGAGATTTAATATTTGAATTTTGCTAACAGAACAAATTCCAAAGAATCCTCTTCTCCAGCTGCTGATACTGTAGCTTGCATGTACCACCGACTGTAATAAGTTTGAAAAGAACTTTTAGAAAAACTTTTCATTGTCGAAAATTATTGTAAACATTGTAATAAGGACCCCGGATTCGCTGTCCTGGCTTGGCTGGGAATCGACAAATCTCCATCTGTTGGTGAGATTTGATAACTTA
>JAQFYC010006512.1:0-12076 GCA_034694165.1 Tomocerus mixtus | reverse complement strand
AATGGAACCATTCTTCTAATTTTAAATAATGACCCAATTGCTGAGGCCATTTTTGCTTCCACTTTTTGATAATGGATGGATAATGGATGGATGGATAATGGATAATAATCACTATGTATTTCCGATGAGTAAACAACAATAAAGATATTGGTAATTTGAATGCAGCAACGTCTCATAAAATATTGCATTATTAAGTAGCGAATTCTAAATTTGCGATGTTATGCCATTTTGTTTGTTAATGTCCATCTACTACTAGTACCTACACATCGGTGGTAGGGTTTTATACATTGTTTAGGTTAACTTTGCACCAAAATCATGTAGGTAGTTTTATTTTATCATAACGAAGGATATTTATCCAGTAATTAAACAAGACTTTGGAACATTTTTTCGTTATCTACGTTACGCTACTTAATGATTTCCTTACCAAGGAACGTTATTATATATTGTTGTAAAAAACGCTTGTAACTTAAAGTCAGGTCAGAAATAACTACAGCATATGTATGTATTACAATTCGCAGGTGAAGTAATACATATTGAGATAACGATGAACTATGAACAAACTCAATGATAAATATCCCATAAAATCAGGATTACGCCTGTGGGATTATTTTACATGCAAATACTGACTCTCACACGTAATCGTATGGAACGATCAACAGAACTAAGGTTAGACGAGTAACCTCAACTATTTATCCCTAGCTTGGTAATAATTATTTCACTTGCTATATTATTATATTAACAATAGTCAGTTCGTCCAATTCCAGTGTCAAATCGAATTTTTACAAAGTCATTTTTCAAGATAATTTGGTTTTGGTAGAATGGTGACATGACGTATTTCATCCAATTGGGACTTTTAATTTTGTCACTTTTCTTGCTACACGTACTTAGAAGGACATCTAAAGGTAATTGTAAATTTTTTGACTAACAATATTAAGCAGAGTAATTTCAATTATTTATTTAATCAAATGATGTGCCAAATTATCTAGTCGCTATATTATTTCCAATATTAAATAAATAACTCAGTTGGTGGAAAATTATATTTTTATAAAGTAAAAACTTAATTTCAATTTATAAACACTAAATAACCATTGTATCATAAAATCTGTGCTTTCTTAGAAACACTGGCAACACCAAAAATCTTTGGGCTTTTTGAAATATGTCACATGATATACATTTCAATTGCACACCCTGGAGTCGTTGGCAGAAAAAAGAATTCTCGATTTCAGCTGTTATACAATACATATTTGTCTTCAAAGTCAAATTATTCTAGAAAGCCATATCTATGGAAAATACTGGGCAAAACAATAGGTATATTATTTGTAATTCATTGATTGCCTATATGCATGTCTTACTCAATAAATTTGGATATGTGTGCAACTTTACTATATATATCCGTAATTAATTTTCCAAAATTCAATTCAGGACTGTGCGTTTGGGATTATGAAACAATTAATGAAATACACAGAAGTGATGCCTTCAATGATAGAGGGCCTGAGCAAGTGTTAAAAATGTACACCGGAAGAAACCCTGAAGGTAAATAAATCGAGGATGATTTATAATTCATTTGCTAATTGGCATATTATTTTGATATTTAAGAATTTAGAATATTAAATATGCATTAACATAACATGAGCATATTTGTTTGATTTGCTTATCAAGGTATTATGTTCAACAACGGAAAAGATTGGGAGGAATTGAAAAGATACTCGATGAAGAAATTACGGAAAGTAGGGGTCGGCAAAAAAGATATAACGAAAACTTTGCTGGCTGATTCCTTGCCCGATTTCCTTGATGGTATTGAAAGACAAAAAGAAATGACAGGAAATAAAATCCAAGTAAAGAGCCTTTTTGCTATTCCTGTACTCAATGTCTTAGCTGGGATTCTTGGAGGAAAACGGTTTTCAGAAGATGACCCCCTTTTATTAGCAGCGGGCAGTGGAGTAAAAGATGTTTCAAATGTCCACCAGCTTGGTTACATTTTCCTCGTGTTTACATTCAACATTAAAGGAATTCGAAATTTGTTTGGCTACCAGCGTATATCAACTTTTAGGGAAAATTGTCAGAAGTTGACTAAAGTATGTAAATCAAGTATATTTGGATAATTTTTGAATTGAATTTTGGAATGGAATTTTGGAATTTAATCGTTTTTGCGGAATGCATTATTATTACTCATATTATACCTCATTAATATTACACAGAAGTTTATTGACGACCGGGAAGCCCAAGGAATTTATAAAGAAAATCCAGAAGTCTTTATTGACTTTTTTCTTCGAGACATTGATAAACACAAGGATAATGATAAAATGAAGGAGATTTATTGCAAAAATCAATTGGGTTCTATCCTTCAAGATTATATTGTAGCTCAAATGGATACCACCAGTAAATTTCTGGAGTGCATGGTAATGTTACTGTGCTTGCATCCCGATGTCCAAGAAAAAGTTCAACAAGAAATAGATTCAGTTATAGGGACGAGTGCTGTACCACTTTACTACGAATGTAAATCCAGGTTTGGAGTATTCAAACTATTTTCTCATTGGACTAATATTTCAAAAGTCTTCTTAAATATAAGATTACTGTATGCCACTTAAGTAATTAAATTCGATTTTGATTTTAGGATGCCTTATACGTTAGCCACAATTTACGAAGTTAATAGAATTGCCAATATATTCCCTATCACTCCACGCATGACAACACAAGATGTGCAAATTGGTGATCATTTTCTTGAAAAGGTATATTTTTTACACATAACATAGTTATAAAAACTATTGGAGCATAATAGTGCTAGATGTTTTACTAAATTTTAATCCATATTTAATTGAAGGGTACTTTAGTTGGAGCTGCAATGTTTGCTTTACGATTCGACGATGAATTTTGGAAGGATCCTGGAATTTTCCGTCCTGAAAGATTTTTAGATAGCAATAAGAATATTATTCAAGAAAATGTTGACCGAATGCTGCTTTTTGGAGCGGGTATATACATACTTCATATATTTAGCTTTCAATCTTACTAAAATGCATATTGGAATTTTGTTGGGTTGAAAAACTCTAGCTAAAGACGCCAAAATTTCGTATTGTTGCATGTGTGCGTGCATATATCAAAGTCAAGTGGATTGAAATATCCTATTTTAAAACTGTTTAGGTGGCAGAGGCTGTCCAGGCAAACATATAGCACAACCTGTGCTCTTTACGTTTGGAGTGGGACTTTTTCAAAAGTATGCAGTACAAAAAGGGTTAAAGAGCGAAATATTGGGGTTTAGAGAGGATTTCGGCTCTAACAATTCCCCAGACCCATTTCATATCTCCATATTTGAGCGGTAAATAAACATCAATCGCTAATTACATTGAGTTGACAATCAAAATTGGTCATTGTTGTACTGTCATTGTATACACGCAATTTTGGAAGAATTTATCCCATGATCCTTTGATAAGTAGAATACTGATAGTGATGTACTAACTAACCCATACGTAAAAAATCAATAAAATTAATTAACAATTTGCACATAAAATTATTTATTTTAAGGCGTCTTGTGTCTTTTACTAAATTCATCAAATGCTCATGTATTTTAATTTTTGCAACATAAATCTTGAAATCCATAAATAATTTTAAAAAATCTTGGTTTTTCATACGCCGGTCATGTTACTTGTCCAGTAGAGTTGGTAGTATTCAATTCAACTTATATTCTTTAATCCTATTTAAATTCATTATTTACTTAGTATCCTTCCAATTTGGGTAATATACTTTTTAATGTGCAACCTTTGAATAGGGCATTACGTCTTATAACCGGTTCAACATTGCTCAAGCTAGAAATAATTTAGAATCATTAAACTTGCTACGCTTCATACAACGTATTTTGCTTTGTAAACAAATTTTACATCTAACAACAATGTTGCGCAACAATCAACTGATTGTGAGTGTTATTGTTTATCCAGAATGTTTTTCACATGCACAGGAATAAAGGTACCGGCTGCCCTCTAATCTTTCGGAAATATCTGACAGTGAGATAGTCAGCCAGAATGCACAGGTGATACTTATTCCTTCATTGATAACACCATGTCTTCTGTTTACACAGCATAATATTCTACACGAAGATTCCCCAGGCATACATTAACGGTGGATAAGTAGCAACAGTAGCATGTGACTATGAAAATCAGGTTCTAAAAAGAAAAGTGTAGATTTTATATTCAAATATTATATTTAATATTTATATTATTTATATTTATATATGTGATTAACATAATAGCTCGTGTTGTAAAATAAATGACAGCGCATAACTAAATTTCACAGTCTATTATCATCTAACTTATTATGATTTATAAATATGCCTTGTTTTAGTTAATGCGCTTACAATAATTTAGTATTTGAAGGCTTCTACAAATAATTGCGGTATTAATATTATAAAGATTATTAAAAGTAATAATAAATCATTAATGGCTAATAAATTTCTCAGCAAAAGTTTCCTTAGAAATAGGATAGAAGTTAATAGCTATTAATTCATTTTAAATAAGGTTATGGAGATGTATTTTATGATTTAATTAATACCGTCAAGTCATTATTTTTAATCTATGTAGAATAATAAATTATAGTAGTTATAGTTTTCCTCCTAACTCTGGCTTTGGCTACGGTTGGAAATATTTACTATTCATTTATCTATCCTGAGAATAAAAATAAAGGAATGCTATAAATGCGTGTAGCAATATTTAAAATTGTTCAGTCAACAAGCTATATAATGTACTTTGCAATCTTCGTATCTGAAAGTACAAAGAAAATTAAACCGTTTACGTTGCATATTTGTCTGCTCTTAAAACTACCAATTTATTAGCTAACCTGTTTCTGACTGACGTATAGGTTGTTGCTGCTGATACGATGATGAGAATATTGGAATACAATTTTTATTTTTCTATAAATGGAAAAGTATAAAACGAGCAGAAAATAAATTATATGCCTAATTAATAAATATGGAAATGGAATCCCTAGTTATCACCAAATTAATAAAAATTTCCAAAATGACAAATATGCGTTTGTATGATGAAAAATGAGTTATCGCAACATTTATGCAATTTTAGTTGCCCAAACCACGTCCGTCCGCAAGAACACCTAAAATATTTGTGTAATCCGTGAAGGGTAAATATTTGTGATGATCATAAATTATGCAAGTATACTATAAATATTATTTTGGAACTTCATATTATATATTGCTTAAGGATAGAGAATGCATTTCTTTAGAAAACACAAAGAAACTTCAGGAAGTAGTACACAAAATTCTTTATGAAGTAAGTTCAGCTACACGTTAATAACTTAATAAATAGTTTCCTTGCAAAAATTGGACATCCAGGTGAATATATACGAGTAGGTTGATTGTTCCCTGGATCATTATCACCTGTACCTGGCTGTATATGTATGGTATATACATATGTTAAGAAATCCATATATTATATAGTAAGCAGTTAGCGATAAGTAAAATAAGAAATCTTGATAGCATCTACTTGGTATGTGGGAGTAGATATTTTCATTTCTTGTTATTCCCACAATATAATAATATAATATTTTAGTATTAATAGATTAACAATACTACCTGTCAAGGCATTACGCTTTATGGAACTCAAGTTGAATTGTTCAGTAGTTCAGGATTTCAATGGCAAGTTCAATGGGGAACACAGGTTACTGAAAGTAAAATACCTGACAATGGTTGATAATAGTGCAACTTATTTTATTCAACTTTTTCTTTCGTTTGCGACGCTTGCATTGTTAATTTTGAAAGGAAAATTGTCGAAAACAACTCATGGTACTATTTCCAATATCGATTACATATTTATAATACAAAATGAATCCTATATATTTATTTGTTCATTTTATAATTATCGTCGTTGAAAGTAAAAGGTAATATAACAATTTTATTTGATTCACTATTTCGTATTATAACGTGGTTCTATTAAAGTAAAACGGAACGGAGTAGTGTTATTTCCGTTTGCATAATATGTTTTTTTTAATATATTTCTAACTGGAAAGTAATAAATAAAAACTAGTATATATACTATTATATATACATATTATATATATTAATTCGGCCGTCAATGAGAATTGAATCTCTCACACTTTCTATTATAAATAAATCAAAGTCTTTGCTTGACAATATTAATATCTACGTAAGTATTCATGTGAAATCTTACTTAGAAACATTTAACAGACTTTTTTAACATTTTTGTATATTTTCCAGATTCAAAGGCATTAAAGACGTTTGGCCTACTTGAAATATGCCACATGATCTACATTTCGTTCGCACACCCCGGATTTGAGGGTGATGGCAAGCGAAAGAAATCTAAATTCCAGTCGATGTATTTTACATATTTGTCATCAAAATCAAATTTTTCTCGAAAACCGTACTTATGGAAAATCCTAGGAAAAGTTATCGGTAATGTACTATTATGATAACAAATCTTAGCATTTTAAAATATCTTTTATTGCAATTGTATTGAAAAGCTCAAATTTCAATTAGTACTGACATAAAATGTCAACATATGTACGTGTTATCACATATCCACATTTAATTATTTGTTAAACATACATAAAAGACATGATTCAATACAATGTTCATAACTGTAATAAATTTCAGGAGTGTGTGTTTGGGATTACGACACAATTTATGAAATAAACAAAAGTGACGCCTTCAATGACAGAGCCCCTGACAAGGGAATACAACTGTACACTGGAAGAAAACCTGAAGGTTATTATTTCATTATTCACGAAACAGGGTTTTGTATTTAAAATTATTATTTTGCTATTTATTTATTTTATCAAATTTTACACAACTCTTCATATTTTATCTTAATGTAAGCATATATATTATAACTGAATAGACTACAGAAAATTTAAAGATGTATAATATATGACAATTTGTGTGAATGAAATTTCTTTTCGGTGTCTTATCTTAACTTATCGTAAATGACATTATTCATTTAAGGTGTGATGTTTAACAATGGAAAGGATTGGGAAGATTTGAAACGTTACACAATGAAGAATTTAAGAAAAGTGGGTGTGGGTAAAAAGGATATTATGACAACGTTACTGCTGGAGTCATTTCCAAATTTCCTGGAGCGCATTGACACACAGAGGGAAAATTCTGGTAATAAATTGCAAGTGAAGGGACTGTTTGCTGTTCCCGTGCTCAACGTAATTGCAGGCGTACTTGGAGGAAATGCGTTCTCAGAAGACGATCCCGACTTTATAGATGCGTGCAATGCAATTAAGGAAGTTACAAAAGTTCACCATCTTCGCTCTCTGTGCCTCATGTTTACTATAAATATTAAAGGCGTTCGAAATTTATTTGGATACCAGCGTTTTGTCACGTTTAGAGAGAAATGTCAGAAGCTGATAATGGTATTACGAAAACAAATGCATTTTTATTTCGTTTAAATGTGAAACTTGAGAATTATTTAATTTATTTATCCACAAAATGTTTACACTTCGTTGTTACGGATGCTGCCAAACATTTCTTTCGAATTTGTGTTTTTATTGACTTTTTACGAATTTACGCTTTGCCGTACTTTCACTATTGTTAATGTTTCATTAATGTAAACCATATAACTATTTATCATTTAACACGTATTCCATTTTTGCAGACATTCATTAACGAAAGAGAAGCCCTAGGGATTTACAAAGAGAATCCAGAAGTTTTTGTTGACTTTTTTCTTCAAGATATAGCAAAATACAAGGATAACGTTAAAATGAAGGAAATCTACTGCAAAAATCAGCTTGGCTCCGTCCTAATTGATTATATTATAGCTCAAATGGATACCACAAGTAAATTCTTAGAATGCATGGTGCTTCTAATGTGCCTAAATCCCGAGGTTCAGGAAAAAATTCAAAAAGAAATTGATTTAGTTATAGGAGCGACTGCTATGCCATTGTATTATGAATACAAATCCAGGTATGGGAATATTAAATTTAGATTATAAATCTCAGATTTTATGATTTTTATGTAATTACACATTTAGCATCTCTTCTCTAAATACTAGTAAGCATCATTGGATTATATATAATAACTAATAAATGATTGGTTCAAATTTTAAGGATTCCTTATACATTTGCTACTATTTACGAAGTTCACAGAGTCTCAAATGTTGTTCCTGTAATACCACGGCTGACAACCAAAACTGTAAAAGTTGGTGACCATATACTCCCGAAGGTAATGTTAATCATTATATTGTTAGGACACGGTATTTTGAAAGTGTATGGTCAAGCTAAATTATCTTTGTAGCTAAATATTTGCACTATTAAATGTAAATTTAATGTAATTTTGAGTATTTTACTGAAACTATTATAGAAGCATTTCCCTATATCGCCTTATTGATCTTAGGGTACGCTGATTGGAAATGGAATGTTTGCGTTACGATTTGACGATACATTTTGGGAGAATCCAAGCGTTTTCCAGCCTGAGAGATTTCTTGATAATAATGGAAATATTGTTCAAGAAAAAGTTGATCGCATGTTGCTGTTTGGGGCAGGTAGTTATTTTTCAGTATTTCAAACACCAATTAAAATATTGTATTGGAAATTAGATATAGCGTTATATACATATTGGTCAATATTACGAATATATTTTAGGAGGGAGAATCTGTCCAGGAGAACATATTGCACAAGCAGTAGTGTTTACATTTGGAGTTGGATTTTTCCAGAAGTACTCCGTTAAAAAAGCAGACGAGTCAGAAATATTGGGTTTTAGGGAAGACTTTGGCTCCAATAATTCACCAGAACCGTTTCATATCAGTATATCTGAACGATAAAGATTACAGAAGGATTTATAATTTTAATTGTGCACAATCACATCACTATCAAAATGCAACTATGGATTCGCGCAATCAAAACCAAAATCAAAATAATAAATAATATTTCTCCGTAACTCAAGAATGAAGTGAGTCATCTCAAAAGTGAATTGGATGGCTTTGGTCCGGTTAATACTATATTTATAAATATATGTGTAAAATGAATGCCAAGTTTTTAAATACTATTTTAGAATTTTATTTTTAAATTAATTCAATTAATTCATTGTTAAGTATTGTTGAATAATGAATAAATAATTCTAAACAGACAAGGCTTCCTAAATATCGATAGTCTGCCTACTGCAACAATGAGTACGGTTTCTATAATTGTAAGCCATTGGCATGCCATGAAAATTAACGTGTTTACGTTATTTTCCACAGGAAGTTATTAATTTAGCATCCAAATGCGTTCAACTCTTTGCTATTTGTGACTGAATTCATGTTGAGTGTCGAAATTATTTTGAATTTTTATTGAGTTGCAGTCATCTTTAAAGATAAATAAAATGTCTTTGTAATTTCATTTGTTTCTAACAGTTGGGGTCGCCCAAGATATAATATCATCCATATAATAGACCACATAACTTAAGAAATTGAACGCATATTGATATTTAGTTAGCCTTAATTTATTTTATAAGGAAATCTTGACAATTTTATTTACAAAAGCAGAGCTATAAAATATATTTGGGAAAGAGAAGAGAAGATTCTAGAAGTTTCTACTTTGCCAATCTATCTTTCTCCTTTTCGAAGAAGATCTTTCGATTTGACATGTTCTTCTTGGAATGTCTCAGAAATTCTGAATTGACGGAAGCGGGGGTCTCCGGCTTTTGGGCGTAATAGTAGTTGTGGACAGTGGCACTGCAGCCTCGCAGAATGGACCTCACATTGGAGAGGGTGGAGTTAAGAACGTAGAGGGCATGCATCTCCTGCGTTGACACGTAACAAGTCGCGTTCCCGTCAAAATCCCCACCAGTGAAAAATGTCCAATTTGAGCGTCCAGTAGTGAAGAGAGATTGTGGGGTAAAGGGGATGTTGACGGAGGCAGGACCGGTAATAAGGACTTCAGGGCCCACATAGTATTTCAGGGGGTAGAAGGAGATGGAGGGGGTGTCCGCGTCTTCCGGGCCCAAGTACCTTGCTGACCCAGTGTGGGTCAAAAGGGTTTGGTTGAAGCATTTGGAAGTGCCCCATTTACCGCTCCAGATATTGTAGGCCGATCCAAACGTGTAATTCGCATCTCCGTAGAAACCCCAACTAAAACACCATTTAGAAAAATTATTAATTACCTGTATGTAAACCTGCTAATATTTGTGTTTATTTTGTTTTGTGAAGGGCTTATGAGAGTAAAACATTCGCTGAAACTTTTAAGACGCTTAATATCACAAAAGATTAATATAATTATTTTGCAATATCTCGTTTTGCTGAATTTTTCACGCATTTTTAAATCACTTTAATTTTAATGTTATCCTTTAATTGAAAAAGTTGGAAAATAGATCAAACAACTTACAATCCTGAGACACAATGGCATTTGTGAAGTGGGAAGATTCTCGGAGCCTCTTCGATGAGGCTGTTGGGTCGTTTGGTTTGAAGTCTAATAGAGTCCCCTTGGTAACCCGTGTCACACTCGGTGTAAAATGTTATTTCTGGTCGAAAGGAATAAGTCATTTGTGCCATAGAGAAGAAAATTAGAGCAAAATACTTTTCCATATTTACAATTGAAACCATTGTAAAACTGGTAGATTGTTGAATAGAGAATTGTTATAATGTATTTTGTTATACTTATATTTACTGCAATCAGAGTACAGTCTCACATTTCACAGCTTACAACACAGCCAGCCCGTTCCAACGATATTATATTTCCTATTATCCTATTTTAGTAAGCTTGAATTATTTACTACAAAATGTTTGTAATCTAAGTAAAGTTTACAAATAACATTTATAAAATAATATTTGAAATTTCAAAAATTTGATATTATCCTATCTGCACTGCCGCAGAAGAGTAAAGGTTAACTAAAATCTCTCACATCAGCAATGTTGTTGTTATTCTTGCGAACCCAATTAGAATTAGAAAACCTCAACATTAGATAATAGAAATATTAACTCTCAGGAGTGTTTTGTCTGATTTGTCAGTGTAAACCATCGATTTTAATGTTGTATAGCTCCCAGTCAAAAACAACCATTCGAAAAGAATGTCCACTTATGTCAAATACTTTCTATATGTCGTGTCCAATGAATCATTACTTTTAAAATAGAAGCTTACCAAATGATTTTTTGGGTAAATATTTCACTCTATAAAGCATTAAGTATTTTTATTGTGGATAATTTGATCAGATTGCATATTTAGCAAATAATTTCTACAAGAAGAGTATCCAGAAATAAATAGTTTATTATATATGGATTTATTTTTTAGTTAGTATAGTGACCGTGGGGGTAGAGCGGTGTTTTTTGCGTGCATTTAATACGATTTCATTTCGTGTAAATGGATGGCCTAACTAGTCATTCGAATAAAGCTGAATTACAATTACAATTACCTAAGTATGTCTACTGATAAGCAGCAAATTTATTTTGACCAACAGGGCTTTGCGCCTGGGACAGTAATACAATACTCAAAATACGTATGTATGTATAATGTATAGTGTGTGTATAGTACTATAAACGCTCATTTAATATTGGGAAATGAAAATGACCCAGCTGCAACACCTGTTGGATAAAGCAATTAATACAACTGCACTGCACTACGGTTTATTTATACAATACTAACATAATTCCATGGGAAATTATTTTTATATTAGCATCGCAGACACCTACCTAAGTAAGAAGTCTTTATCAAACCCTGGATTCCAATTGCACAAAGACCACAAAATATGCCGAAATGCCAGAATGTTTCTGTATTACATCCATTCTGTAGGGCTTTTCTGACCATTAAGTAATTTTTGTAGTGTGAAAGTAGAATTCCAGGTTCTGAGAAAGACTAATTGTAATAAAATAGTATTATTACAATTACTGTTAAAGCTATCTTTTTTTATTATGGAGCTAACACGTGTAAGAATCGGGTCATTCCCATTAGGAGGCTAATAAGACTAACAATGTAACTATGAAAATAAGCTTTCTCTTATTCAATTTATTATTTTGGATGAATTTCCAAACGCATTCAAACAAAACAAATGTACCAGCAAATATTAGGTAGATCAGTTTATTTCTTTTCATAAATAAATAAAATTACGTGCACACATAGCTAAAGTAATTGAATAATATATCAATTT
>JAQFYC010006511.1:0-12078 GCA_034694165.1 Tomocerus mixtus | reverse complement strand
ACAGAAGACCAGAGATCTGAGTTCTGACTCCCAAGCGTTATTATTTCTTACAACATCACATAACACAACCAAAATGAAATGAATGCAATTGTTCTCTGTCCTGTGCGTTTGCTTTTTCTACTTATGGTTATTACACTTGCTCTCGCTGGACTAGATAAGATAAATAGACACTAACATCAACATCAGACACAAGACAGGGACAGGATATTATTACTATTGTATATTGTATTTGAGAATTTATGTAGACGCATAATATGTTGTTATGTTATTTGAAACATTTGGACTCTCTGACTCTGAGAATCAACAAATGCCTCAGTTTTATGAATTTGATCTAAAAAACTGGTAAAAAAATCTGACAATATACAGCTACTACATACAATAGTATACAATTACATGTAGACACACTTTTTGTTTTGGCTTTGCTACACATACACACAAAGGAACATTTTCTATAGGTAGTTAAATACTTACGGCGTCTTGTCTGCCTTCCTTGTTGAGAGGAACGATTATTATACACTGAGTGTCTTAGTTTTTGTCCACGATAATTCCTCTTAATGATTTCTGTTCCATTGTCTTCAGTTTATTCTTCCTGTAACATTGCGTAGGTAGTAGGTAGTAGGTTGTGTGTGCGCAGGTATAAAAATCTGAAAATATTAAATTAATAAAAAATCCGAAGATAAAGATATTTTTCTTTGTAACAAAAATCTTAAGATTAAGATACTCTTTAGCTTGCAATGCGCCATGGCTCATAAAAGGCAGGTAGGAATCTGTATTAGAATTTAAGCAAAGCAAAGCATATCATTCAGGAAAAATGGCTGATTGAATGTTAACCCGAATCATTGCGTAATAAAATCAGAGATTTTTCAACTTCATGCTCGTAGGTGGAATGCATTAATTTTAAAAATCATTACAACAGTTTCTTGAACTCGAAGAATGTCAATGAATGTTTTAACTCGGGATGGGCTGAGCTGTCATGAAATCCCTTATTGCTGACATTGACATGACGGATAGATCAAATTCCTTTAAACTGTATAGACAGATAACTATACCATTTATATTATTTTAGCAATATATTGAAATGTACCAAGAATATTTCTACAGGTTCAGTGTGTTCGCACTCATTTTCTTGATATATATTTTGTATGTTGTAGAGAAACATTCATTTGTAATTTGTATGTACTATGTGTATGTAGCTAAAAAAACAGCTGAATTGAATGAATGACAGTATTAGATTAAGAAAGGAATAGTAAATGAATATAATGTATAAGTGTACAGCTGCAGCGCGTCATCAAGGCGAATTAATGGAAAAATTCAAGATCGTGTCTCTGAATTTTCGCAGTTGTCAAACGAGGTATGTACATGTGCACGTCTCCGACAACTCAACACACAGCAGGCCAGCTCTATTAAGTAGAATAATAGAAAGATAACCTAGAATACAATAACTTGAAAATTTCTATTATACATACATAGTACCTAGGAAGATTTTCCTACCTATAATGATACAACACAATAATATTGAGCTAAGAGCTACTACTCTACCTACAGATGCTACGTGTTCATTGTGTATTAGCTATGTATAACCAATACTATGCCATGCATATTCATGACAATTACAATGCTCAATTACAATAGTAATTACAATCAAATGAAATCAAATCAGGTGGAATCATTAGCTGAATGACTAAACTCAACAAAGAAAACTAAAACTACTTAGGTAGGTAGTAGGTACCCCTGTCATTTAATTTATCTATAAAGGTAATAGTACATACTCCTCTAGTATAGTCAGGTACAGGTGTCTCATCTTTTTTCTTACCTATAATGATATATAAGTGTATTATATCTTATAACTGTTATGGTATATGTACTCTTCTGGTCTATATAAATATGTCTTGTTTCGTTCTGTGATGTGATGCGATTGCGATGCCCTCAAAATAAGAGAATGAAATGGCAATGAAAATAAAAATGCAGATACAATACAATACACGACACATAAGGGGTATAGCAAGTAATACAGCACAACAGTACGTACATGTAAGATCATTCCTTTTCTTTTTGCCCGCAACTGTAATTACTTAGCTGCATTCATAGTAAAGATTGCAATCTCCTATTCTTCTTGGCTTAGCTTGCTCATTACTTTATTATTATTATTATTATTATTATATATTATTACTTGCTATCATCTCCCTAATTATATTTGATCTTGACTGCTTTTGCTTTGAGTCTTTACTCTTTAAGGATCCTATTTCGTTGTAATAAACTATTTACTTATATGATAAGATTTTGTCTTTGCCTATAGTTTATTAGTAACGTGCATTTTTCGTATAATACTGTATGATGTACATAAAAAATGCAATATAATTTGCAAAAAGGTGGCAAAGCACATTCTATAGTGATTTGACTGCATTGCATTGCAAATACGATGAAGATAAGAGTTAAAGCAAAGGAAAAGCGAATCAAAAGCTAGCCAAAACCAAAAAGCCGACTTAGGTTTAGGTTTAGGTATGTATGTATGTGGAGTACAAGTGTACAAGTAGAAAGAGATAACAAAGTCGTCTGAATGTGACTGACTGGGCTAAATCGCTGTGGAATGTAGGCTGATTGCCGTGCTGACTGACTTGTAGCATAAGTTGCAAGTCTTCTTCTCCTTCCCTCATCCTCACTCAACTTTTTTCGCTATTCTTCACTTAATAATGCGAAAAACATGAAAATTGCATTCTAAATATTTATTATTTCGCTTTAGAATGCATATACATACATAAATACGTAGTTATCTGTCGAAGGATTTCAGAATTTTAGACACAGGTGCTACACAGACGTCCCCTTCTCGTGCAAATTATCCCAGACCAGACCAGACCAGGTCACTCTAAAAACTTTTATTCTAAGGAACTTTTATTCTCTCACTCGCTGAACTGATCTGACGTGACGTGACATGACAGACCAGCAGGACAGAACGGACAAACCATCTTTTGTTGATTATAAATTATAAGCCACGTTTACATGTGCAAGTGTGAGAAAAGAGGTACATTAGTTAAATATGATTGATGCTTAGCCTCCATTGCATTTTGCAAATATCACACACATCAGATCACCACAGTATACATTCATACAACGAACAAATAGTGTGTAATGCTGACCAAACCACACAGAATAATGGTAATAAAGCTACATGTGTTCTATCAGTAACAGCAACATAACATTGTAATTGTAAGTAGCTCTACAAATTGTGTTGTGGTTCCTTTATCGAGACTTTGCCATTTTGCAAAAAGCTGGTTCTGGTTATTAACCATTTCTGTTTGAATTGGAGTATTTACTTATACATTACATTTCTATGCACAAAAAGTAAGTCTAGACTGCATGAGAAAAATTGCACGGCACACCTTTTGCTTCTCTCTCGTGCATATCAAATTATAACAGTAGGTTTACGTTTACCATTTAACCATTTGCAGTTTACATGCTAACTGAGATCCAAAGCAAATTGAGATTTCAGAATATGGCACATATACAGATACAGTATTTAATCCCTACTTAAGGCTGCGAAAGGGCAAATTATATTGCTAATTCGTACCTAAGTGCATAATATGTAGTATCTTATATCTCACTACCATATCAGATGCAGTTTCTTGCATGTATGCTAATTTTTACGGAGATCATGTATGCACAAGCTATACAAAATGCAAGCAAAGTATTAGACTGCACTTTTCTACTAATATAATACCAAGGCAAGACAAGGTACAGGCATTTACATACATACTATAATAACTGGAATGCACATACATATACAAATACCAAGGCAAGGCAGTTACTTAAATTCTTCGTAAGTATCTATTATACGTAGCAAAAATTATAGTGCCTATATAACGGTAGCATTGCAATTCAAGGGTTTAGGTAGACATTATTTTTCGTTGCGGACTCAATTTATGGTTTGTGTGGGTACAAGGTACCTATATCTATAGGTAGGTATACGCAAATGTAAATGACTGCTCCACTTTTAAAACAAAATTCAGGAGCTATAACTTGAGACATGGTACATAGTAATAAATGTGGAATGTGCACGTTAGGAACACATTTACTCCTAGTCCTTACACACTACAATCGTATTGTGCTAACAATTTTCATAGACTTTGATTCGTATAGGATATACTTTTAGTATAGCCATTTTATGTAATGGGGTCTATTACATTTGCGACTGCCTTATTTTCCTATATGCATACGTCATATTTCAAATATGTTACAATAGTTCAATAGCTTTTGCACGAAGAAGGTTCTATTGTGTACCTACTTAAATAAATATACAGTAGCTAACACGTTAAATGTTGTGTTTCAATTTAGCTTTGGGCTTGTTTTCCCTGATATATGTGTTTAAGTGTAGACTAAACTAAATAGACAAATAAGTTGGTTAATTTTTGAAGTTGACACGGAACAAAGAAATAATAAATACATTTACTAGATACTATGACGTAAATGTAAAATATCTGCTTCCATTCCACTGCTTGGCTTTGCTTTACTTACTTAGACAGGTCTTCTACCTAATGTTCTATTTAGTTAAGCTAATAGTACACTCCACTAATTTAGAACAATCTAAATCAGCCTAACTAAACTTTTCCTTTCATTGCATTGCGTTAATATTTTATGAAT
This sequence comes from Tomocerus mixtus, assembly GCA_034694165.1. Taxonomy (NCBI): domain Eukaryota; kingdom Metazoa; phylum Arthropoda; class Collembola; order Entomobryomorpha; family Tomoceridae; genus Tomocerus; species Tomocerus mixtus. Next base: position 7,443 of record JAQFYC010006511.1, on the reverse strand, counting down.
ATTGTATTTTTCTATAACCTATCCTACCAACCATAGTTACGATTAGCACGATACGCTATGTAGTTGCCGAGCAAAACACGACATTTCCTTATTCTGCCACTCAAATATTCATTGAAAACCGCATCAACATTATTTATAATGTATCTGTGCTATGTTTTCCTTAGCATTATGTAGGGCAGTTTGAGTTTTTAGCATTTTAGAGCACAAAAGTTCCCCTGACGTATATGTATATACTCGTATATGCAAAACCATAATTAATAGTTTGTTTACTTTCGTTTTCTACGAAAAGTCAGAAATATTATGAAAAATTGTAGGTAACCTATATTTATGATGCTAAAATAAACATCACTACAAAAAATATGTCAATACAATTCATCAATGTTATCTAAGGGAGGTTCTGCCTGCTTCTTTGAAATATATGGGGCAATTGTCTTTGAAATTGAAATAGTTATCTATTATGCTACTATTTTGTGTTTCGAGAAGAATGCAGGCAGTTAGGTAATTTGGGAAAATAATAAGGTATGTATAGTAGTACATAGCTGACACAAAGCAGTCAATTATGAAAAGTGCATAGGTTGGTCTTTTTGTTCAATATTCTTGAATCTGTCAAGCTTGATTATCTTCATTGGCTGCATTATTAATTTATTAATGCAATAATTAACAACTAAATGCTTCCTCAAAAGACAAAAATGTAATTATCTTGGTAAAAATAATAATGTGTGCTTAATATGCCATTTCTTACTTTTGGCTTGTTAAAGTTAAAATAGAATTTGATTATAAGTAGGTAATAGGTAAGCTCTCTCCATCCGGGTTTTCGAAGTTTGTATTTTTGCCTTTGACGTTTAATATACGAATATTACCCAAAGTATTGTCTTCTTGTGCAATTGCTGTTACCTTATTGTTAACATCAATCACCAAAGATAATAACAATTAAATTAAGCTAGATACAATATAATACTCGTAGAATCCCACGATTAAAACATTTATTACAACAATTACGTGATTATAATTATGTATGTTTGTAGTTAGTGTTTAATTTGGACAATATTATGTATTATGTAATAGATACAAACAATGATAACTAAAGTCTGAATCATCATTTTAATGTTTCTCATATCATTTGCTTGTATTGTTGAGAATATAATTGCAGCGAAAAATTTATTTGAATATTTGAATGAATGGAAATTATAAATTAAATAAGTATCTGTATAACTACTACCTCCACAATTGTAAATGAAATCAAGTAATTTGTTTCTCATTGTGTAACGTTTATGAGCTAATATGCATACTTCTACAATACAATGTTAATTTTATAGATGTGGTATAATCCATTAAGTAGTTAGTAAGTTCTTTGCGTTTATAATTGAAGAAATGGTATACTAAGCACACTATTCTATTCCTATACTTGTCTTTTTTGATTAAATGTAAATATCCCAGAATGACATCCAAGATCTGAAAGAGAAATTGCACCCAAGTCTTAGCATTTCATTATTCACCCTGAAATATTGTATGCATTTGTGGTGTGCAAGATCTCTACAAAGTAAAGAAACCAAAATGATTCAAATTGAAATGAAATCAAAGGCTACTGCAACAATCCCATTAGGTTTGCAGTGCAGTGTACGGTACAGTAGTACCATATTGGTAGTGGCCTGGCCTGTCTTGGCCTGGCAGTGATAATTATTAGTAGAAAGATTGAGTCCAAGGAGACCATTCAGAGTTCAGTAGTTGACATAATCGATTGCACGGTAGAAAATATTTCGTGTGTCTCGTTTTTACTTTACTTTACCACAATAACACTACTGTAACTGTAAGGTACTACAATCTACAAAGTACTGCTAAGAACAAGTCATTTACTCTGCTACTCTGTTCTACGAAATTGTAATCTTACATAAAATAAAGTTAATATTTCTTAAGCAGTTACGGCTAGAATGACAATGACACAAATATTATACCTATAGTAGCTTAGTAAAGCAAAGAATAGGATTACTGGCAACGTTGTGGGGAGTCGAGCCAAAGAAAAGCCAAACTGCAATGAGTATGTAATACAATATAGGTATGTAATGTACCATACCATGTATCAACCCAAATCAACGCAACAAACTAGCTTAAGGTGGAAAGAAGATACAGATCAGCTCAACATCAACACTGCTTTAGCGCCTTAAGTACTGAAACGACTGAAACTCATAAAATTTACTACACCAATTGTATACCACTATGCACAACGAATGTTTAAATACTACGTACCTTTAGTGTGTTGTTTTGTTACACTTATTCAAGGCAGGTACTTATTTACCGTTAGATCTACGTACATTTATTACATTTAAGTATTTCTAATATACAAGCTTCTAATAACTAATCTATAGGTACTTTGGGGTTATTATTCCTTATGAAACATTTGCATTTACTCCATATAACTATAATTATTCGCAGAATTAGCTACATATCGTAACAACACAACACAGGTTACATAAAATGAGTGTTGTGGTAGATTAATCGCTGTAAGTGTAGCTTTAGAGTTTAGATTGTGTTCTATATAGGTACTATATATAAAGTCGATAGATTTTGCGAATCAGATCGCAAGTCACGAAATGTTTTTGGCAATGGAATTACCATAAATTTGCATATACATGTAATATAGGTACTTATAATATTCGTCTTAAGCTTTATAATAACAATACTAATCCCATGCTCTAAGCATACTCCTTTGTTGTTTTTCGAAATATATACTACTCTATAGGTACCTAATGCATTGATCCAAACAAAAATATCTAAAAAATCCAAATTGCAAGTACCTACACACTTTTGTCCTGTTATTATTACTGTTATGCGTCTATTTTCGATTAGGTACTTACTTACACACACAGAGTATTTTTGTATTTCTATGAATGTATTTTTATTTTCATATGTGAATATGATTGAACGAGTCTACATATTATGTTGGTGGGTGGTAGTTGCCATTCTACTGCAAATAAATGATTCTCAGTGATTAATGTCCTCTATCAATGAAATAAAGCTATTCTACCCAAATAAATATTTACTCACAACTACAAGAAGTATGGATTTATACTTAAGAAACAATACCTAAGTAGTATTAAGCCTATAGTACACACTGTAATAGTAAACTTTGTGTATTTACTTTTGTACTACGCAAAGAATCCCAGTAGGTAGAAAATAGAAGGTACTTTTGTATATTGTATGATACGGGTACTCAGAATTGCTAATGTTTACTAAGCAAAAATAAATCCGGAGAGTTTGTTGCCCGGACAGAACATTCGGGGTAAAGACCTGCCGCAGATGATAAAGATATCCCTTACACTTTACACACTCGAGGAAGAAATATAGAAACATTGAATAATAGCTGCAATTAAGAGCAGAGTTATATACATAATTCGTTATTACTACAGTACACAACACACCTTTCAAAATCTAGCAGCAAATAATATGTGTACGTAGAATTTAAGGATAGTTTTCTCTCGTGTTATTATTTTGCTATAGGGATTTATTTATTCCTGGTTTCTGCAACTGCTTGGGGTTTCCTTTTTCTTCTGATTCTATTGTGTTTATAAAATAAACGCGAATTCTCGTCGATAAAGCTAGTAGGAACAGCATACAGTAAGTATTTACTAAACTATTGGGATTTAGTTTAGACTCGCAAATCATATTACAGCTAAAACTAGAAAATTAAACAGGGAAACTACTATTTTACTTTAGTATGCAAGTTGGAGAATGTGTAAGCATGCTATGATGCAAGTATTTACTAGGAAAGGTTTGGTTTTAAGGATAAGGTTACAATAGATTTGGTGAGGACCTTTGGGAAATAGTATGTAATGGAATAAAGTATATATAGAAAGCAAAAAGGAAAGATGTAGTATAATTTTATGTGTTTAAAGGCTAAGGTGTGCTAGCGGATAGTGGATACCCATATAGTATAAGGCATAAATAAAGACTTCCCCAGATGAAACAAGTCAATGAAGGGAAACTAGAGTTTTTCGTGTCTATTGAAAATTTAATGAGATTTTTGCTTACTTACTTACGCTACACACTCTATAGAGTATACTGTTCGCTGTTATATAGTCTGTGTGTGTAGTCTGTAAAGAAAATTGATGCAAAATCCATTTGCCCGCATGCAAGCGAACAAATCAACTTTAATACATAATATTAACTTTGCTTAGCACTAAAACAGGAGAAAACTATGAAAAGAAACAAAGGATAGAGCTATTTAGCAGTATCAGCGGATATAAACTAAAAATATGGCTTTTCCTTCTATTTTGTTATCAAAAAGTTGTAAAAATATGAGAAAGAATTGTATTGCATTGGATTTCGCTGAGCTCTACAGAACATTAGCGTTAGAAACAGAACAAATTATAAGTAGTTAAGTTAATCGAAGAATTATTGTAGATATTACATTAGTAAATAGTGAGCAAATACAGATAGGAGTGTTTTGTATTTATAATACTCAATTTGTGCTGTTTGTTCTATAAAGATGATGATAAATGTATTAACGAGAAACTGAATGCAAAGCAAGGCAAGGCAAATCGAATAAATTTCTTGTGAAAGTCGAAAAAAGGAAACAGAAGGCTCATTCTGGTGTCTATTATTAATGATGAATGGGAACTTAAGTTAAAGTTAAGTAAAGAAGGCTCACGTACATTAAAAAACTTTGAAAAATAATAATAGTTTGTGAAACACAGTAACTGACAATCAGCACGGAGTTTTTCAATTTTATTTATAATAGAATGAATAGACAAAACTCTTCTTTGCTGTTGAAAGGCTGAAAACAATCTTATAACTCCTATAAGTACTGTAGTATTTTAGTTTCGTCTTAACTCTTAACTTTGTTACACTTTACACGGTTACTTAAGCTCAATAGTACTAGTGTCATCATTATTGTCACTCGAAATAATAGTATTCCAACATAACCTGTACTTATGTACAGTGCACACTCACCTAGCTCTAAAATGCCACTTGTTTAACATAAGAAGGGCTCTTTTATGTACACAATAGATAATATACTGTACTAGTAGTAAGTATGTACCTTACGCCTTCACTATGCACAAGACAAATACAAAACTCTTCACTTCAGCCTTTAGTACCCATAGAGAATTCTTTGTAAATAAATAAAGTAGGTCAGTTTCTCTTCTTCCTCTTCAATTCAATCTTTTTGCTCTTGCTAAATAGTAAAACAAGCTATAACTATATGTATTACCAATACTAATACTCCTAAGTATGTGTTAGGGATCTTATTTACTGTATAAACAGTTTTATAACTACTACTAGTACATAAGTACAAATAAATATTTATTACATTGTGTTAAACGAGTATTTACACACACTAGCATTATAATACTAGAAATATTACATGAAAACCTTAATAATTGAATAGAAAGGGTATTTTTGTTGACACTGTGTGTACTAATATTGAACTGCCATAGATATCACTCCAATTCTCACTCTATTTCATAACTATTGCATTGTGTCTCCAAAAATTAAAAACCTATTCATATTTAGTAGTGCAAGGTAATGGGATTATTGAACGTACTTAATAGATAATGCATTTATGGGACATCTGCTTCAATTTCATTTCAAATGTCAACCAACCTAACACTATTATAACTGCACCTGCTTCTGATTTGTTTTTGACAGTACAAGTGTTGAATTCTTGAATTGAATGCCTATGTCATGTCATTGCGGTTTGATTTAAGCTATAAGCCTTCAGCATTTTGGTAACAGATGATGCTCTATAGTAAAGGGAAGAAGAGATATGTACAGAAATTTTATTGTCATAAATTCCTAACCGGTTTTCTAAGCATTACATAGGTTTAAGGTTACTACACCATAAATTTATTAGCTTATACTGTATCTATGTCTGTAACTAGGATTTGGCCATCATGTCATTGTCATGTGAAGTGATGCCATGTCATGTCAACTTCAATTTGACTTGGTTTACGATTACGAATGTGTATTCCTTTATACATGATGTGGGTTTCAATATCTTTAGAATATTTTAGGGAGATACTATACTGGTACTGTTCAAGTTATTGTTACATACGAATAAAAAGATAAAAGCTAATGCTAATGCTAACCTCAATATTTAGTGGGAACAAATTGGTTTATGCTTAACTGTATTTATGTACGGGAGTATGGGAGACGAATCGGATTTACCGAGAAATGTTTTTCCTATTGTTCGCCTATGTAGTTCATGGATTTCCGAAGGAACAAAGGGTTCAAGTTATTTATTATGGCGAAATCTTGACATGAAAAAGACAGGTTTCCTCCCTTCCGGTTGGTTTATGTCATTTCCAGCTGCAAGGTCTTTTCTTATTACAGTCGAGACTTCCCCGAACTTTTTGTGATACATACTAGTATGTACCTACATGATTCCTAGACCTAGGGCTGTGCACGTCAGATTTCCATTATAATCATGCAATAGATTATGTAATGTGATGTAAGCAGAGACGAGGAAATTATTTCTACCTATAAATACAAATAGTTACACAATTTATTAGGTACAAAAATAGTGTTTTATCATCATGAAGCTTATTTTGGGCAAGACACATCGATAGGGAGAGTATGTAGTCAATTTGCAACCTTTGTGTGTAGGCAAACTGTAAAGAAAGGAGCAAATACTTACCGACATAAATAAAAGGATTACACCTTAACTTTTGTATAATTATGTATTTTGAGTCAGCTAAGTAATTGTGTCGGTACACTCTCATTTTTAAAAGAAGCTTATCGAAGAAGGTTACAGTTACATTCAAATTAAGGTGATTTTACTTTAGATTACATTGATACGAGCCTTTTACGGGAATTTACACAAGGCGTTGGAAATTTGTGAATGAGTACGTCACTTTTCTCGACTGAACCTTCAAAGGTCTTCTATAGTCAAATAATTTGATGATATTTGTATGCATTCACAACGAATTTACAATGAATGCATTTCTCCTATTTGGAATTAAGTACATACCTTAAGTCAAGTGCAAAATATGCTTTTGTAGCTAATAGAAATAATTTAGAGCGAATTATACACAGGTGAATTACATTGTACATGATTATGTCTACTTAGTCGTGATGGGTTAAGATGTGGATGGAATTGGGTGGATTCTGGTTCTGACTTTTGAAGGTTAGACTGTGAAGGCTTTTGTAGGTAATTTTAATTTAGTAATTGGGAAAAGTAGTCACTAGATTAAATTGGGTGGCCTATTTAATAAGTAACGGTTTTGTTTGATGACGGAAGCATCGCTGCATGATATTAAATTCCACTATTGGTACAATTTTTTGCAAAAGCACTTTACTGTACGTCATTGTCATATAGATATCACTTACGATTAGGTAGTTTGCATATTTATTTATGTAAAACAAAATTTTATACAATTAATTCTACATTTTACCACAAATATAATATAATACCATAATTAATGTCATTTTTATTCCGAAAAGACCTGC
>JAQFYC010006510.1:0-12080 GCA_034694165.1 Tomocerus mixtus | reverse complement strand
TTTAAAGTTTAAAATTCAACTGGTTGTAAAATGGCCATTTATCATAGCAGAGGGTTGAAGTGGCACTTTTCTGATTCACCGTTAACTGCTTAATCAAACTGATCAATTCGATAATTATTTAAAATTTGTCGTATTAATTTTTTGACCCAAAAACTGAAATTACCGTTTTTGCCTAGGCATTACCGGAAATGCCTTATTACCAAGTTCACCGGTAACACATATATTTAGCTATTAGTGACTGTACATTGTAAAACCAAAGGATTTTTTGAGTATTTTGACTGTATGCATATTTAAATAAAGAAAGATTGTAAAGAAAGACTTGATTGCGTACCCTTGTAATGTTAATGATGCTAATAAGAAAGGAAACAAACACACAGACGAACATGAACAATTCCCGAGAAAATTTCTTGTGCCGGAACCAACTTTTGAACTCATCAGTGATGCCAGTGATGACACATTCAAGGCCACCCATCTGTTCCACAACAAAACATAACGCGTTATTCTTAATCCATTTTATCATGTCGTTAATTTTGTAAAATTCATCTACCATACAATTTCCCAATACAAAATTAAGATTAAATATTTTCTTTGATTTGCGACTTACAGCACTGTCAATTCCTAACATAATCAACATCAAGAAAAAGAGTAAGGACCAAAAGTTTGCTCCCGGTAACGTGCCCACTGCTTCAGGGTAAACTTCAAAAACTAATCCAGGCCCTGTAAACCATTGTAATTGATTGTAGAATTGTTATTTTTACCATTGCCGTGCTAAGAATGTTCTTAAAGATATATTTGTATGCAAAACCTATTTTTTAAAATTATATTCTCATGCTTAAGAATATTTGGAAAGCTTACCCACGTTGACGACTTCTTCAATGGGTCTTCCTTGTCGGTAGGCCATGGAACCCAGAAAAGTGAAGATAACAAAGCCAGAGAAGATGCTCGTAAAAGCGTTTACTAAGGATGTCACCATGCAGTCTCTATGCAAATAATTATTGTCATAATATTTTGATATACTAATGCTATGCAATACTGTAGCCTCAATCTCAATCTCAACTAATGTACACCAAGATCAAGATCTGAATGGATAACTTTAAACCTGCATATTCTAATTTGTATTAGAAAATAATAACGCTTTGTAATAACTTTAGTAGATTTATAGTATATTTTTAGTTTTAAAAGAGAAATTAATGGAGCCTTACCGATAGCAGTTATTGTGAAAGTTGTTATAACTGGCATACGTCAGATGGACACCAAAACCTGCTCCAGATGAGAAGAAAATCTGTTTCATAGCATCACTCCAAACCTATTTCGCAAACATCCATGTGTTATTGTCTTAAAAACTAAATTGACTTTAACTATTTTATTCCATAATCTAAAAAGTGAAAATTTGCGAACCCCGACTTCTCTAAGTTTCGTCATATTTGGAACAAGGTAATAATATATTCCGTCCTGGGCTCCTTCCAAAGTCAGCCCTCGGATGAGTAGAATCAACATCACCAAGTAAGGTAGCGTCGCCGTAACCCATACTACCTTCCCTATCAATCAGCATAATTCAAAAGTCATTTATATGTGCATATCTTACGATAATAACTAATAATAGTGCCTATATAAACAGCATGGGACTTGGCGTGGCATGAAACGACACTTTGATTGACAATAGTGTGCAAAAAAATCTTCATTTTTATGGTAACATAATTAAAAGAACAACAATAATTCTATTATGCAACTAAAAATGAATATCATTGGCATTATCACATAATAATTGAATTAATTGCATAATGTAAGGGTAAGTTATAAAATATTACTCTTTTACACTTTGTCCCTAAACATATGCAAAATAATAATAAACCATTGCAAAACGGATATAAACAAGTTATAAAACTAAATTGGGGTGTTTTGAGCACTTGTACTCATATGAGGCATTCAATACTGATTTTTTTTTGAATATTCCCTACTATTGAAAAAGTTTGTAAGTGTTTAGATGGAATCTCGCACTATTAACTAATCTGGGGTACGGTGAGACATTAGAACCTAATAATAAATGTTGTACTTGTTCCACAAGTTGAAGCATGTAAAAAGTACCAATTTATTCCCACTTAACAATTTAGAACATTCAGGCAAACAATTTGTGGAAACAAAATTCAAAAAAGTTTTACTATTTTAAAAGTGATCGCAGTAATACAGAGATAGACGGACAGACAGAGCGTTCTTATAGAGTTGTTTCACAACTTAATAAAAACATTTCTACACAATACTATAAGGTCATCGCGGAGGTATGCATTGATTGTGCATACAGATATGCCAATTATAAGTAATCATAAAAAGCGTGCATCTTCACACGCCAAAGAATGTAATGGTCAAACTAATTGCACGCAATTCCCTTTGCTGTCATATCTTATCACGATAATTTCAATATCACGCCTGTTATCTGCCATAAAAGTGTCAGATCAATCAACCCTTGCTAAGCTGTTTCAAATTGACACGAACACTTTGAAGATGTTCTTAATGCAGCACCCCATTGTGAGTATACTACCTCGCCCTGTTGCCTTACTACTTTCTTTGTATAGGAATTTAATTGTATTTTGTATAAAAATAAAATCTTTTTTTTGTGCAGGAGAATGATAATTGTTTTTTGTGCCTTCGACTTACCTGTACTTCTAATGCCGCGGAACAGAATCACGTAGAGAAGGCAGTAGATGATGGCGAGGCACAGGAGCAAATCCATCTTTGGAGTTCCCAGATTGTCAATATCATGATCTTGCATTTCAAGAACGCTATTTCTGTAAGATATAATCAAAAGCCATATATTTTATTCTGCATATTATTATTTATTATATCTATTAAGAAATAACTAGATTTCGGGTACTGCAGGATGTCAAAAATGTAAACAGTATTTACTAAATATACATTTACTCGTATAACTAGTGGTTTAATATCACCTTGGCCTTCACCTCAATTACTAATGATAAGCGGCTTTACTAAGTATACATTTACACACATTGCTATTGATAGTGATATATTACTTGCGTTTCATTGAATCAAATTACAATTTAGCTTTAAATTAGGCTATATACAATTATTATATTGAGTTAACTTACAATGCGTCCCATAAGTAGTTAGTGTACCGCTTGTACCACATTTAAATAAACTAATCCATAAACTTTCTACTACCACATCGCTTATCCTCACAAAAATATCAAGGTAATATCATGAAGTATGCAATTTTCCCTTTCTATGAACTGACTACTTTACTTGTTAAACTAATAGGGAAATGGATGAAAGTCTACGCATTGTTTTCTCGTGTTGCTCTAATTTTGGGCCTTGATGTACAGTATGTGTACGAATTGTTTTACTGACCAATACATGTTTTACTCTACTACACATCTATGAAACAAAAAATTTTGGCTATTGAAGGCTGATCAGAGAGTGAAAGATAAAAAACATAATAAAAGTTACCATTGGTAGTTTCTGGACGTTTCCGTCCTAAAATTGCATGAAGAAGTTGTTTGGCTCTTGACAATGCATAATCCTTATTTTGTGTTCAAGAGAAAGTGAAATGTAATCCTAAATTGAAGGACCATCTAAAATGTCTTAGCAATATCACTACAACATGCTACGGTCTCCATGCAAGGCTCAGATTTCGTGCTGTCTAACTTCTCAGTCTCAGTCTCACTGCGAGTCTCGTATGGAGGAAGTACTAAGTATAATATAACAATGTGTAGGTAACTTCAACATAACTTCTTTTTAAGTATTATACCTTCGTATTTATTTTCCTCAGAGTGATATGATTTGTTCACACTTGAGTGCCTCTTGTAAGTGGTACTGTACTGAATGGGGAACTATCCACTATTTTCTGTATGTAATATTTCGAAGAAGTAGAGTAGGAACTCCAGGAACAGTCTCACGAAACAGTTTTCTCCTTATTCCTTCTTAATAGAATACGTTAAATGCGTACGTACAGTCTTAGTCTGAAGAGAAAGCGGAAGAGTATCCCATTTCATGTGCTGTGAGTTTTCACTATCCCTACCTATTTTACTATATTTCCATATATATCCGTATACTGAAGTACAAGAGGATTCATACTTCAGTCCCATACATACTTGCTTGGCTAATAAATACTCTGGAGGATGTAGTAAGTTGTACTATGTATGTAGCATAATATACCGTAAAGCTTCGAACAGAAGTCCATAGTCCCAAACCTTAACTCGAATACCTAATCCTCCAAAAGAAAACCTTTGCAAACTACTTTGCAAACAAATTAGACAAAAACATCCCAATACGGTGATTTTTGTCTATAAGGGTTCTGGTAACAAGAAATGTTCACATAATATGGAGTTTGGATATCTATAAAAATATAATGGTCCGAAATGGATATAAGAAATTTTGCTAATAAATAGAAGAAATTCCCCGAATGATATTAATTTTTAGTCTGTGAGACAGGGAATATTTCGCATTTCTAACTAACCTGGTTGCCAAATTTTCCAGATGACTGAGAAAAATACTCTAAATTAAATAACTAAGAGGACTATTTTAAGTTCACAATCTAACAGAAGCCTACTAAGAGTAAGGCTGAATTTTATTATAAGCCTATCGACTCTATTACAGGATTTACGGCAGCCTTGTAAATTGGAGGAGCATCTAGGGATGTTGTAGTAGCCAAGACGAGACAAGTCTTTCAATGGAATGCAATGCCGAGTCATAATAATAATGTAATAAAATATGAGACGAGGCTTACCTAATCATATTTCATTGTCATTGTCACTGAACCGTATCATTGGAATCTTCACCACAGCGTGACATTACCTGTATTGTCATTTACCAAAAGTTGCCCAACCGCTCGCTCTTTTACAACCAACTCAGTATACAACTTACAACTACAACCCTGTAGAATTCTCCCACTAAATTCGTGCTTCCTTTTTTAAAACTGTTCTTCACTTACAGTAAATAATTTAAGGAAATCTTCTAGCTTACTGCTTACTGTTCCGTATAGTAAAGAAACCCAAAGCTTGTACTGATATATTGTTTGTTGCACATTGCCACTTACAAATTGTTCGTTTTTCTGCACGTCCGCCCATTGTATAGCTTGTGTGTGCATTGTTGCTATTTTGCCATCTACTAATAATATTACCACGAATTTAGTGCAATATTGACTTTTACTATTTCTGACAAATTGTTTATGACCGTAAAAAATTAACTTCTAATAAAAATGCCCTAATTTATACATAGGCTTTAATTTTTGCACTTTTCTCTGTAAAGTGTTTCTCTTGAGTATCTTTGCTCTAGCGCATGTACAGTGCATAGGAGTAAAGGAGTAATAGTGCCATAAAAATCTGTTTATCTGTATCCAATGAACATTTGAGTATTTGCAACGTACTATACTACATAAATAGTGTTATAAAAAGTATTGCAATTGTATAGACTAAGCACTGAAATACGCAGTTAGAATGTTTTGGAAGTACATTTCTTTAGTTCATGCTTGTTATTGTTATTGATATTATCATGTCTATCACTCTATCCCATTATGTACAACAATCTTATTACAGGAATGATGATGGGATTGTTAGAAATAACTTTGTAACTACATGACATGCAAGGGTACCTACTGAATAAAGTATGTTCTTCGTCTTAAGGACGCATCTTGCACTTAGCTTTCGTTAGCTATTCAACAAAGGCTATTTTGCATTAACATTCTTACGAGTTTTCTGCGTGTCCGCACTCTAAAAATTATACGATATACTGCAAAGATGTTATTCGCAAAATATATGTTTTCTTATTACGCAACATCTTAAAGGTACATACTTATTATGTCCGAACAATCTGTTTACTACATATAATATGTCGTACCCACATCTCCACCTGTCATAGGACATCGTGCCTACGAGTACGGCTCTGCTTGGGCCACTTATGAATTTTAACTAAAAAAGTAAGAATTTGATAGGGAATGTTTTGCTAATTTTAATGATGCATCTTACGATAGACTTTTCAGTTAAGATGTTAGCATTTCTCTATACAATTTCAATGAAAATTTCGGGGGGAAATTAGCAAATAATATGCAAAATAACATCACCCATTAAAATCAGCAAAAAAGTTCTCTATCGACATTGACTTTCAACTTCTTACCTTTATTTGCTTTCGCTAAAATTCAAAAAATGTGTCCCAAGTGGAGCCGTATACCTAGGCACATTCGCCATGTGTTGGTTAGTGCTCTGTGCCTATGACATTCATATAATATCTTCATAGTGCCAGCTTTTACAGGAGTACAGTAGTACCCAGTAAACAAACTAAACTAACGTAAGTATTTAAGTATATAATGTACCAATGTACAAATAAGTAGGTGTATGAAAACTAAAAGTGTGTTACCTATACGTAGCTAGTGAATATGCTGATAAATATGTGTGTACTGGTAAACAAGCGTAAATCTTAATACTCAAGTTTCCCAAAAAATTGAAGTGTGCAGTGTACCCGACATTTCATCTTATCAGCATGGACCACACCTTTCTGTATGCACTCTGGCAATAAATATTTAAAATATTGAATTCTTTTGTAGTATTCACTGTAAAAAATAGTGGCAAATCCCAGAATGACAGCCATATAAATTTTGCGAACTTTGCAAAGCACATTACCAGAAAATTACATTGGAAACAGCAACAGTAGATTTATAAAATACTACTTCTCTAATAAATTATTCAAACTGTGTGGTTCTATTCTCTACATGTGGCATTGGACATAGAATATTACAGATAAATCATGAGTTTTAGAAACAAACAAACAAAATAAAATATGTTTCTTTCTTTCTCTATTCTGTACGCTTAGCTTTTATTTATGACTATAATCTAATCATAATTAACAACAATTATGCGTCACGATTATGTCTCTTCTTTTTCTTCACTACTTTCAAACGTCATAAATAAATTTTGTGCCTTTACCTGCATACTAACTACCTAATCATCAAAGAAGATCTCATACAAGTATGAAGATTACGTAATGCCTGTCAAATTAACGCATTAATTATATTGGAGTGCTTGTATGTACCTAGGTATATGTATTTTGGGGTGTTTGACGATCCTGTAAAGGAAGATAGCCAAAACAAACCGACTAGTCCATTGTTGGACCATTTCATTTCATTGGAGTGCGTACTCATATAAATTCAAAAGATTAAACTTTGCAATAAGGTTACACTTTGCATGCAGTTAACAAAATTGCTTGTAAATTAAAACAGGATTCTATGAAGAATACAATTCGGGCAATATATATGGAAGGATATGTATAGATTCGTACCTGAAATACTCACTGGCGGGTGAAGTAGCGTTCGGTGGTCTCATCATTGATGTTCGATTAGAATAATAGTCTGTGGGTGAAGGAGGTGGTTCCGGGATAAAACAATCTTTAGTATTCCAACTATTATTGCACGTTGTCCACGGAAGTGGGGATAAGAACGAATGGACGGTGTAGTGAAGAGACCAGCCCATTATCGTATTGTAGTAGAATGATACAAAGTACGATACCGTCACTGCACAGTAGCCTATACCTATATACACATAAAATATATGAGATGCTTACTTAACTATGAGAATGTCAGCTAAATATGGAATTTTGCTTTCTCTTTTTACATAGAGATGTAATTTAAAACTTTCACCGTCATTTTCACAGTAGTTCATATATTTTTTTGAAATGTATGCACATATTATTATGTAGTTGCGTACACAAGCAAAGATAAATCTTAGTACCTTTAAAAAGCGGACAGATTTTCCACATGCTGATGGGTCCCTGCCGAATAGATTGTCCAAGGAGAAGCTCCATATAGAACACGGGAATTGCACTCAGAAACAACATCATAAAATAAGGTATAAGGAATGCACCTAAATCCAACAAAAATATGGTAATTAATTCCCATTTATCATTCATGGTTTAACAGTGCACATTTTTGCACCAGTATGCATCATACTTTTGAAGAAATACTAAAACCCTATGTTTAACAAACAAAGGTGAGCTTACCGCCTCCATTTTTGTAGCAATAATAAGGAAATCGCCAAACATTGGCAAGGTCTACTGCAAATCCGATGATGGATAAGAGAAAGTCCATTCCTTGAGACCACGTTTCTCGATCACCCTCATCCTCCTCCTCGTCCCCCTCTTTTAACGTTGTCTTTGTAAAAGGTTCAGAACTCTCCACTGAGTCCGCCGTCACATTCAGACTTGTTGTTATACATTCTTGAGGTTGATGGTGAATAAGGAGTCCTAAAAAGTCCATAAAATGCGTCATCTAAGCATCTCATTCTCAGCCCCATCATCTTGCCTACACTATTTTAAATACGCTAGCATTTTCTGCCGATATAGGTAAGCTTTCTCATACTCATAACACAACGGTGTAACCTATCGAGCGTTCTGCACATACACATAATATCAAATAATCCATAGAATGTAGCGTAAAGGCAGTTGGTCCCAGTATTAGCTATTTAGAGGGAAAAAATTTGGAAATGTGTGTTACTTAATGTATGAATGCATTTTATTAAGATAAATAGAAATACAGTTGTATTCGTAATATACTGACGGTACCTACTATACTGTTAGCTAAATGAAACCAATAATGCACACACAGTACTGTAATTATGTCATCTACTATACAGTACATAATAATATTACATCTTGTAGTTTAAATGAAAGCACTGGCACTGTTATTGTGTATGATATAATAATATTCATAGTTCCATAGTGCAGATTACCAGTACCACTGCTCTTGATAATAAGATACAGCATATTAAATGGAATGGAAAATGAAATACATAATCAAGCAATGTACTGTAGTAGTCATTTGTATACATACAAATGATCAATTAGTTTATAGTTTGCAGTAGAGACATTCGGATAACCATATAATATTTATATCCTTATTTATAGCTAGTGAAACAATACATACATAAGTGTAATAATTTGCCATACAATGTTAAATGTCTCTTTGGTATGCAAAATAGTTTTCATTTTTGATATTGCAATAAGTTAGGCCTATCTATACATAGAGAACTCACATAAGTCAAACAAGCTGCCACCAATTTGTCGATAGTAATCAGGTATGAAATAAAAATGCTGAATTGTCATCTTTTATAAAGTATATGCTTCCTTCAAGCGTGTACAAATACGAAGGCATTATAGGAAGTGTAATATAAATTGAAATCTTCATCAGATTGTTTGATTGGATACTATTGTTATATAAAAATCTATATTTTAGCCTACTGTTGTATAACAGTGAGATATGGCAATCATTAATTAGAGCAGATATTTGGAGAACAACTCTTTTAGCTAGGTATGTAACGCGAGTTTGAGATATCTACTTGGGGAAAGATTATTATTGTAGCAGGTATTAGGTATATCTATCTCCCTGTGTTATTAATAGGAAATTTCTACTATAAGTAGGTATCTACTTGGTATCACTTCAGTTCGTCATTTCTCCTCACAAAAACTCCATCTTCACCCTTGCCCTTCTCCATTACATTACAATTTTATTACCTATTTATGTGCGTCATATCCACTTATTCATAGTACCTTATATAGTAAATGGAGTAATACCCATAGGTAAATGAGATTTTCACAATCAAATTAAAGCACTCAACTGAATCTGGTTATTACATAAGAATTGAGAATGTTTGACGAGGTTAAAGGATAAAGACGCAGAAAATCTCGTGAACATTTTCACCACCAAAAAGTTACAATCTACGAACGATAAATTTTTAATTGTGCTTCATTGTATCGGGTTGGGTAACAACACTTGATCTACAAGATTTAGTGTTTGCTAATGTTTGCAACTATATATATGGGCCGTCGCCCACTGTAGTAAGATATCAAAATGTATCTTAAAAAAGTTATTTAGCTAAAAAGCTGTCAATTGAATCTAGGTCAAGTAAAAAGTTTCCAAGTTTAAACAAAAGTAAGGGATGCAGGAAGCATTTTGTGATGCAAATATTTATTTGAATCTTAATCTGACAGCTTTGTAACAAAGCTTCTTTTGTTTACATATTGAAAGCAAGATGATAAAACAGCCCGAGAAGAGAATAAGGAGACTTACCCTCTGAATTTTTGGATGTGAAGGAAGAGCAGTAGCCGTCGTCGTCTGGTCTTGAGTGGTGTCCATGAAGTAAAGGACGACTACTGGATTGAGTACTGTTTTTTATTGTCACAGGCAATAATGGTGAGATGGGCGAGACTGACGAGAGGTCCTCCATCGCCGCCAGCGGATTTTCAATCAACTCCATTGAATTCCTTTTAGACATTTTTCAATGCCAACTGCAATGCAGACTGCTGGCCACACAGACTAGATACTAAAATACAAATAAGTAACAATGTACACAATTTAGTATCGATTGCCCAATGCAGCGTAAACACTAACAATTGAACAGTAAAATTATTATACGATCGGATACATTTTTCGGCTAGTATCATAGACATAGGGTACTCCACCCTACTTACAGTCCAGACTCCAGAGTCTAGTTAAGTAGAAACGCCAGTGCCATACTTGTTGAAAAAACACTTGCACTTCTACAGAAAATATCTTCCAATGCATTAGTTTTAGTTGTTTCTATTGTAGTAATTAACTCCAATTTAAGATAATTATACTTTCTCTTGAACCATGACATGAATGCACTTTAGGAAATATATTTCATTTCATTACTCACAGCAGTAGGGAATCTCACTAATAGTAAAAGTACGAATTTAAGTGCACAACCAAGATCCGACTGTGTTCAAGGAACTTTTACTTAAGTAACAGCGTCCGGCATTGAAAAAATGGTGGAACTGAAACTGATAGGAGTAAACACATTTCTCTTCGTTGATTTCGTACAGTATTGCTCAGTGCATGCATTTTTAGGATTGCTCTTCAAATTCCTCATGTAAGGACTTCATTTTATTTTTTAAAGTTCTTAGAGCATTTAAAAACATTGATACAAAAATTCTGCTTCTCCTTATTTAAAAATATTTTTTGTATGCAAGGTAAAGTAGAAAAAAGATTTAACAGTAAGATAAGGTACATTAACTTATTCTGACTTCAAAATTCTTAAAATATTAAACTTTATGAAAAGCTGATGTATAAAAATGGCATTCGGAAACGTTAATTCTTATTTTAGTAGTACCGATAGATATAATCCCTTTTCGCCTGAGTATTACAGTTAATAGACTTTCAATGTTGTTTCTGATCTAAGCAAAATCCTCTTTTAATTTAGTTATGTGTTAAAACAAAAACAACTTCACCTGTTCATCCTACATATCAGCCACTTCTCTCCATGTATACATAACAAGGTCCATTAATCAAGCAGTAACAAGATTTATTAGCGTGTGCAAGATTTCCTACTTATTGTTAAGTAGAAAGTAGGCATCAATAGCATACGTAATGTAAATACTTATGTAGTAAGTGATTATTATCTCATTCTATGTACTTTCACTTCCATTTACTCATTATAGTCGTACTATGCTCTGAGTATTGCTCATTAATCCATTAGTCATCGTCTAAAAGCTACCCCATGCTGATGCAACATAAATGTAGGTATTGAGAAGGTAATGTGTAAGCTTGCTACTTTAAATACCACAAAAATCCAGTAGTGGAACATAAAACAGAGGAGAACATCAATCTCTTTAGCTTTCATTACAATAATACAGTAAAATGTAGATAGTTCTCATGAATATTCATTTGTGATGCATATAGAGAAGGGAAAGTGGGGAAAGCGAGTTCCAATTTATTTAGTTAACAGAAATAATGTATGTTCTACTAATATAAGGAATTAATGCTTACATTTGTGTAAATCAGGTTCTACATACAAGTTACCTTTATATTTTAGTTGCAGGTAGTTTCTGAACTTAGAAAGTACCATACTGTCTAGGTATTTTCAAAAATGTAATACCAAAGGTTGCAAAACAAAAATATTTGGGCCGCAACGAGTAAGTATTGTGTTTGGGCTTATATTTAATGGCACGATATAAAAATTTATTTTGCCATAATTTTTTAGACTTATTTTATACCATAACTTTATTCATTTACCAAAACAATATCCAAATACCATAAAAATGGGAATCGACCATATAAAAACTTATTT
>JAQFYC010006509.1:0-12080 GCA_034694165.1 Tomocerus mixtus | reverse complement strand
GTAGTAAGGAATTTGCGTGTACGTACTTCAACTTTTACTCAATCTGCCAAACTACTAGAACTATGCAATAAGCTCTACAAATAAATTGAATAATGAATCGCCTGAGAATTACCGACTGTACGGCTTGTGTAAGAGTGTATATAATAATAAAATACATCATACATTCATTTAATTTTGATACCTAGATACATACATACTACAGCTACGTGAATACAGTATATCCATATCACATTACGAATAGAATACGTGTATCTATCCGTATAAGTAGGCATTTGGCTAATATAAATATTCCACGTCCCTGTTGAACTTTCTAAATGAAGTTTCAGTTTATGAACCATTTGAGTTTATGTTCGTGTATTTTATAATGCTCTCCTATCCGAGGGCGAATCAAGTTTCTGGTGAAAAAAGTTAACTACTCTCACTCTGCTTTAGCTCTTAGCTCCATACTACATATATTAGTATGTTATGTATTTAGTATCCACAAAATAGCTCTCGTCAGTCTTCTCCACTGTGTAATTGGGCTACGAAGTTTTTAGTGACTCAGCATTCTGAGTTACACTAACGTTTCTCTTTGCATTTTACGAGCCATGGACTTTGAGCTGAGTGAAAGTTTCTTTTGGGAAACTCTTTTACTCAACCAAAATAAACCGAACCCATCGAGTGTCCATATGTATCCCCAGTGGGATTTTTTAAATTAACCACTGTTTCTATTTAAAAAATAAGTGGGCGTAGCCAGAACGCCATGTGGGTGTGGACAATTTGGTCCAAAAACGCTGACAAGATTACTTTTTACATCCTCTTTCGAATTCTGGAAACAGAATTCAAAAATGTTTACACACACACTGACAGACAGCAATGCTCTTCTGAGTATGTATCTGGGGATACATAATAACTAAAGTAATGCAAACTAACACTTTTTTTTCTATAAGATAACCAAAACACTGACATTTAATTGTAGATATTGCGACTTTTCTAAACTATATTCACTTATCTTTTGTCGTGTTTATAATACGTTCCAAATTCCAAAATAAGATTAATTATTAGAGCGTTAGCTTTTCCTGATAATTAAGCATACAAAAATCAAGAATAGAATTCTCCTCACAACTAATGGAATATATTACTATCAAAATTTCTAACAAAGGATTTTCCATTCGAGCCAAGTAAAGATGCATAAGTGGCGCAAGTTTTGCCGAATGAAAACTTGTGATTGTATTCATAAAGGTACGTGTATTCGTACTAAGAAATTCTCGTAATTAATTAATTCCTAATAAGTAAGTAGCAAATGAGCGTACCAAAAAACGATGAAAATAATTTACCTTCTTGGGACATCTCTCATTTCTTGAATTCTCCCCATAAACACAATTATTTTCTAAATACGCTCTCTCAAATCTCAATGTTAACAAAAAGACTTGGAAACCTACAAACAGGAAGAGATGTTTGCATTGCATAAGCTCTACTGTATATAAATTGCAAGAATTGATTTATGATACCCGGGAGAACATAATAATAGCTTCAGAGTTCCGACATTAGAAATTCGAAATATCATAGCACTACCCTGCATGGTAGGCATAATATTATGGAAAGTTACAGATACATTGTCGCCGAATACATCCACTGAAGGCACACATATAAATAATATTGCGTAGAAAGATTTGTGAGACAGAAGCAACAAAGTCCAGGAAGGCGTCATGAAGCGATTGTCAAGTCGCCATTGCGTAAGAGGAACTCAACACTCCTGACTTTGTACAGCTACATAAAATTAAATAGAGTTCCAGTCAGTGAGAGTGACACCATGAATTTTTCTTCCTCCTTTCTCCACTTTTGGACTTTCTCGCCCGCGGATGTTGTTGAAAGTCGTGACAGAATGTACACAATATAAATAGTTACGACATTTATATTATCTACCTACATATAATACAACAGTACTTATATATTTCTTATTCATTCTGCAGCTTCCTCCTATTCCTTGTCCTTAACTAGGCCAAGACACTTATTTAGTCTTCTTCATGCAGTGTACTTGTACTTGGTGTGGGTACTAACTACAAGACTGTATTATTAACATTAAAGCTCATGAAAAAACTTGGCATGGCTTAAGACAAATGTAGGTCGCACTCGCAGTACGCATTGAAACTTTATTTCCTGAAAGGAATGATCTCATCCATACACGTTTCCTAATCTCATGGCCATTGCTATACTTTAATGTATTTACTTACAATAGATAGACATCCAAAATTACCTAAATTCGTATAACATTCCCTTGTATTTTAAAAAATGCAACAAAATATTTCCATATGCCAAACATAGTTACCACAGCTAGGATTGTATTTTTGGGATCACGTCGAACAAGTGCAAATTCCAATTTAAAGCTTCGTGGATTTCAAATACTAGGCAAATGTCAGTATCAGGTACTGTGGAATGTTTCAATTTCCATGAAAATAGTGATAAAATGCGGTAATAGTTCAAGAAAGAGTCTCAATTGAAAATGGAAGATGTCAATGTGCTAATCCACCATCCTATATCAGGAAAGTCAGATTTCATGATGAGAAAAGTGTATCCCACTGTTATAACTTCAGATGCAGACTTCTGTGCGATAATTAGTTGCTTTTGCAATGTTCGCTCTAACCACAATAACGTACAATCACTATGCTATTATGTGAAATTGCTTACCTTCCTCTTTAATGTGTGATCACTAGAATCGCCATAGTATACCATACCACTAAAAACATCATTCACTATAGTAATGAAAAGTCAGGGATTGGTCGATTTGCTACATAATATTATGTAAAAGGGACTGTTTATTAAGTGGTTGAGAAACCGCCTTGCTGACTTTAGGCAATGCCCGTGCTGTCTGTCTGACTCTCTGTTCGTCAAGCTTTTTGCTTTCGGTAGTTCGGTGGCTGATAGAGTAGGTTCTACCGAAAAACTGGTTCGTTTTCGAACTAAATTGGCCACACCTCCAAGGAGTTATGACCACGCCCACTTATTTTTTAAATAGAAACATTTGGAATGCTGTTGATGCAAGAAATTCAAATATGATTCTCAAAATACCCCAAACATGTGGTAGTGTGAGATTTTCATCACTAACTGTCCCTCATATGTCATGTAAATTATTTTCATGTAATAAAACTGGTATTCACTTGGATTTACCCGTTTTGTAGTGGTTTATTTTATACTGTCAGGGCAATGCATATACAGATAATCGGATATTGCAATGTTGTTGAAACAATGAGCTGTGAACTGACGTAAGGTAGTTCCAACAATATTCCAAACTGAAAAGCAGTATAATACTACTTTGACTTTTTTTGTGCTTACTAATAATACATTAAAATGATTTTATCTGCGTTTTTCAGACATTATGAAACTCATTACGGAGAATGCTTTTCGAAATTGAGGATTTAATGATCTACCTAATCCATTATGCGACAAAGAGAAATGACAGACAACTTTTGATATTAAACATTAAATAAACTGTCATTTTGCTCGTTAAAATAGACAATGCTTTACATAAAGTGATTGGCAATACGAGTTTTCGCATTGTATTCTGCAGGTAACCAAGTAAGTAGTTTACAAAATAGTGAATGAGCTTTTGTTATTGCATTTTGATATAAATGCATGACTACCTACAATAGATTTATTAAAATATCTGTAACCTGTAACGCTTATTATTGTGTCTATCTGTATTTGGTATCGTATTCATATTATTACACATGCTGAACATCACAGCACGTTGCAGTTACACGATACGATACACATGGCCCTCTCATTAGTTCCCCAGTGTATTACATTACATAACATTTAGCTATTGTGCTGTATGACGTATGGGTATGCGATTTGCGTTATTTACTGTAATTTATGTTTTACAACAAAAAGGGATCACATTATATTATTATGAAAACATATATTATGTACTACCTTCAATTTTTAATTACGCAACCAATTAGTATTTCTGAAGAATACATAGTATCAAATTTCAGTTGGCAAAGTTATTCAAACTTGTAGAATTATATTCTCATCTTTATAATATTCGTAAATACTGCAATGCCTCACATTAGTTACATATTGTATGTGCTGTAGAATATGTGTATCATGATATGAAAATTAATTGTGAGTCTAATTGGTATGAAATGAAGAAGATCCAGCCAAACTTCATTGAATATGTTAATTAATAGGTGCAATAATTATACGAGCAAACCTTCAGTACATATCAATTACAATACAATTAGTAACTATACATTTATATCACTTGTAATTTAGCACATGCCTTATCCTCCAAAAAAATGTGAGTTTATGCATAAAAATAATAATAATAATAATTTAGGAGGAGCATAAGCACGCTGTATTTATTTCATTATAAACAGTTAAAAAATATTCCTTGCATGTAAACTTTTATCATATACATATTTGTATTTGATTAAATCACATAAATAATAAGTTCATTAAAAATGCCGTGCCAGTTCATTAAAAAATCAAAGTGTAATATTTTTGCACTAAAATAACATATAACGTTTGTCAGAATAGTAATATACGGCTTTTAAGTAGGTAACATTAACTGGCCATTAATACGAAATAAAAATTCATTGTATAAAAGAAATATCGTAGTAGGTATCTAACATTAGGTAATATTGTAGTTAAAGAATCATATATTGGTCGAATTCAGCTCGGGTGATTGACTTTCCTTGTGAGCCGACGAATTTATAATACGGACTGTGGAAATCGACGTGTCGAGCTATTTGACTGTTTTCGAATTTGTTGGTAAAGGGGCCGACGATGAGCAAATGTAGGAAAGTGGAGCGAATGAACTTGATAACAGAGTCACTAATTTCAAAGGTGTCTCCGGGATACCATCGGAGTACTAATTCCTGCAAATAAAAGGAGATGATGTACATAATTGGCTACAATTATCTTAATAATTAGAGATGAAAACAATTGAACAGATGCTTTAGTACTCACATTCGGTTTCAGCAATTTGGTAACAGTCGCCGCGTCAAAGAAAGAATATTTGTCCAGAATGAGTTTTTCTATGTATTTGGCTCCGTGTCCATCAACTTCAACACCGGTGAGCTTGATTCTTCTTATGGATGTAGGGAGGTCATCTGTTGTTAGGAAGGTATCCTCCTCGTTGCCCCCTTTCAGTTCCATATCCACAAGATTAGGACAGGGTGAAAACCAAGAGACCAAGTTGATACTCCCGTACATTGTTAAATATTGTAGGCTTTCCCAAGAAATATACTCCGTAAAATATACAGCCGAATTCGGATCGTTGAGCAGGAGTGCCTCTATTGTAGGGGGCAGCTTTGAAACATTGACGATGGAGAGTCCGCTGATGACGCACGATCTGATTTTCATTGTCACCTTGTCGCTTATGCTCATCGAACGCAACCGCAGTTCCGCAACGTCCCAATCCGAGGTTCCCCAATTGACTACTATGACGCTATCCAAGTCCAGAGAATTCATTTTGATTTTTGTATTTTCGACGGCGGCGACATCCAATTTGATCATTGTTTTCGAGTCGTCACAGATTATCTCCACGTCCGTGGCCCGGCTAAAGTCTATTGCTGAATTGATTAGGAATTCGGAAGACCTCTCTTGATTGACGGAGATATTTATATTATTGAGTAAGATTTCGATAGGTTTGATTTTGGGTACTCCTTGGATATTTATTGAGCAGGTGTTCAAGTACAGACCGATGAGTTTATCTGGGTCGAAAACGTTCAGGGTCATCTCCATCTGGGTAGCGCTGTTGAAGCAGTTCAAATGCATCTTTCTAATAGGACATCTTTTCAAAGACGGCGTCAAATCAAAGAATGGCACGTGTCTCTTCAGTTGGTCTTCCAGAAATAACATTGACAGATTGAGCTCGTTGATGTATCGTCCATAAATCTTGAGCAGGGTTATGAAGTGTGCCATGGGATACGTGTATTCTTCAATGGCGACCGATGAGGCCATAAAGTCGGTTGAATAGGGTCTTCCGAACACCTTTACGAAGTCTTCTACGCCAACTATTTCCCTATGGATACTACAGTAGTCATATCTTGGAAAACGGATTCGGCTGCGTTCCTTAAACGGTCGATCCGCAATAAAATTCCATTTCTTGCAAACAGAATGACAATTTTTCAGAGAGTCGTAATCCATGTAGCCAAATAAATGCTTAACAACCTATACAAAGGACATTACATTTAATTATTCTCTTTGAACCACAAAATGAGTTTGCAATAATGATCATCAATTCAAATTTTCATGCTAGATATATATCTTTTAATTTTTTAAGATTAGTTAATTTAGGTTTCTAAAACTGTAAAACTCAAAATGGACTTTCAATACTGACATGAAATTTTTGCAGATGTGGATAAGTATTAGTGCAAAATATTCTCCATGCCCCCGATAGGGGAAATGTGTGCACTGAATTAGACGTTACCCCGTAAAATGAAAGCTATTTCTACACTTACGGCATCGATCATCAAGGGATTCGTCTCCTTAACAAATTGTATCTTTTCGCCCGACGAGACATATTTCAATAGCTGCAAAACTCGAATAGACGATCTCCAGTCGAAGCTCTTCATGTAACTGAATAGCTCCAACTCCTGTTGGGCTTGCGTAGATTTCTTTAGCTATGACAGAAAATCAAAAATCCATAAATTACAGTAATTTGTTTCTTACGGAAAAATATTTTCATTGAGCACCAAAGATATTTGCCCTTCATTTTCATTAATTAACAATTTTATAGTATTTCTAAATTGCAATTGTTAAATTACAATATAAATTACGTAGATATGTACAATTCATACAATACAAAAGAGACTATTAACTATTTACTATTAATAAACCACTGATACAATATATCTTAGATTTAAAAAAATATTTAATTACCAACTTACCAATTCATTATGCTCACTAGCAGTGATGATCCCTTCTTCAAACAATCTCAGGGCAATAAGTTTCATCTGAGAGCCGTGGACTTGTCGGTTAACTTGTTCCACCTCCAGAGCTTCCATTTTTGCGTCTTTTGAAAACAGCAAAATTCTAAGTTAGTAAAAAAGGCAATAAATTAGCAAAACTAGATTTCAAAATTTTGGAGAGGAGAGGAGGTTTGGAGTGATGTTGCTTCGCCAAGAGTTTATCCACAATAGCTCTACAAATCGATTTTTAGAGGTCGAGTTGTTAAACACTTTATGTACCTCTGGTACTTGGTACCAGCCAAGGAGGTTGGTACCAACAATATCTGTTCAAGAAAGTCCGTATCCGTACCATGGTTACCTCCAGTGATAGAATGCTTTGTTTTTCAAAAGCATTGTAGAAAGTACATTTTAAATAAGTACAAAGTACATTGTCGTGTACTCTGGCAAGGCAATATAACCCTGTCCCCGCATGGCAAAATCAAAGAGGAATCAAAGTTAAATATTTCGCTACTGGTACCGTTCCGTGGTCACTTAAAAAGATTTTAAAAATATTAAACTCTCGCAATATTCTCCATAGGTAGAGATACTTAGTTTTAGTTTATTCTCATGTCATCCATCGGTATATAAATAATATTTTAATTGAATATTAACGTAGAATGTTGGAAATTAGAAATTAGTACAGTTGATATAGTAATATATGCATATTAGATATAAAAGGATAGCTTGGAGCAATCCCGAAGGGGGGCGGGGTTTCTATCAACTTTTGAACGTTCTGGACAAAAGCATTCGGTTTAGTTAAATCTTCTAAATTGATTAACACCTTTAGGATATGTGAAGATTGTATTGCGTGTTTTAGTATAAAGATGGATGCATTTAACAGATAAGGTTGCTAAAACATTTGTACAAAACAATTGTGTAGCTAATTAATGTAAACCATTATGAACCATCAGTGACCATATGAAATCATTAGAATGTGCATTCATACAGTAATAAAGATATTATTAAGTACAATCATTTATTATACTAGATATTTATCTGCTCTTGTTCTAAAATATTTCTCGATTTTTGTGTTTAATAAGCGATATTATTGGATATCTAACAAAATATTCTACCAAATGCATGACCTTGATATTCAACAAAAGGATTTAATTACGTAAAACAAAAAATAACCTAACCAAGTGAATTACTCTGGTCAACGTATTTTACCTTACATGTAAATTGCATATATACGCTGTAAAGGTAGCAAAAAAATATGACATTGCCAGTTGCACAACAAAGAAAAAATGAGGATATGTCAATTATATGTAAGCTTTTTTAATTAGTTAAACTGTGAACATTCTACATAATAATTTAATGGATTTCCATACATTCGCCAAGCCAAATAAATAACATAGTATTTCAAATTAATACCGATATTGCAATGTTAAGTCTATCCTAATCCTACCTATGCACAGGAGATAACAGAAGCCCCCCACTGTATATTTTTTGATTTAAAACAAGTTTAGCTAAAGAAATTGTAACCATTTTATACCCCATTATTCCACTTCCACAAAGAATTTTACACTAAAATTTGAACAAATATTGACTAGACAATGTTGATAAATTCAAGTTTACTTATTGTAATTAATGGTTACAATATTATTTGTTACGTTTTTGTACGATTGTAGTATATACAACGGAACATTCAATTACGAGGTAAGTACTCTCTAAACCTTTTATCATTTCATACTACCATAATATAGGTTCTTTGCACATAATATCCCGAAGTTTAAAGGAAAATATCTTTATAATAATTTCTATTTCTTGGCCAAGACCAACGTTAGAAAAAAATTTGAATACAAAATTAAATTAACGAAGAATGAATTTATAATCTAATAATGTAATAAGTTATTCCAAAATGAGATTTCTTCCATTGTAACACGTAACA
Organism: Tomocerus mixtus; assembly: GCA_034694165.1. Taxonomy (NCBI): domain Eukaryota; kingdom Metazoa; phylum Arthropoda; class Collembola; order Entomobryomorpha; family Tomoceridae; genus Tomocerus; species Tomocerus mixtus. The sequence continues at coordinate 3,257 of JAQFYC010006509.1, read as the reverse complement.
TCTCAATCAGCTTGTCTATATTCAAGTCTGTATATTATCGCGTTTAAGAATTATTGAGCGTTCTACCGATTTTTCACGTAAATGTGCAATAATTGATCTATATACCCATGCAATTGAAGATAGTGCTCTGAAATATGGATAGATATATTTATGATCAAACAGGGAGTTTCTACACAATTATAGCTGTCAGTCTCTCCTTTAGAACCTTCATACACACAGAGGAAGAATGCAAATACAGCAGTTGGATCAATTTTAAATTGGTGAATCATTAATTAACTTCCGCCATATAGATTACATGCTATAATATGTAAGATATATACAAATAATATGAGGAACTACTATCTTCAATCTATCCGTAACTAATTTCAGTCTCCATAAATATACTCACGTAAGGAAAGTGCGTGCACGGCACGAACAACGATATTAAGGGAGTCGATTATTCAGTTCTCTTTGTTTTCCCTGCTGTTATGTTCATCTGAATTGTTTGCTTAAGTAAAGTAAGATTGGGAAGGGAGGGTTTCAATCCAATTCTAGGCTACAGAATATAAGTACAAGGTATTATATGTGTACAGATATTGTAGAAGTTCTGTATCGAAAAGTGTTATTGCTTACAGCAGAACGGGTTGGATATTATAAATTGAAAATAGTGTGTAAGCGGGTTTTCGTGTACCTACTCACTCAAATCAGACGGTTGACTTTAGGGGAGCAACGTCAACGTCAGCTTCATCATACAATCATACTCCTCATTAGAAAATCTGTAAGCATAGCTAATGTCAATCTTAATTGAGTGGCATTAATATCCCTGAATCCTTGTATATAAAAATACACTGTTAATATGCGGTTTAATAGTACAAGGATACCAGGATATCCATTTAAGTATATGAACATTAATATTATGAAGTAAAAGTAAGCTTGTCACGTCAGTTTGCATTTTTACTATGAAGTTCATTGCTGAAAAAGAAATCAAGCTGATTTTACAACCTGCAAAGCCATGAAGAAGTCGATTATGGATGAGATTTCAATATAATATTATGTCGAAATGCCCAAAATGGCCTTTAAATTGATAGCCAGCTAGTAAGGGCGCTATTGGATTGCATTGAATTGCTACTACGACAGGAAGGAACTGCATACAATATAAAACCTTATTAAATTCATGAAACGTTTATTAGCGTAACCTTTTGCTGAATAGGGACGAGGAAAAGGTAAACTAACAATAAGTTGAGTTGGGCGTAGCACAAAAGCATAGGCTCGAGTATTAATACCATATACTTAGATATACTTTGCAAAAAGTTTATTAGATTCGTCTCCGTCTCGCTATCTGTTTGCTCTGCTTCACTTGGCTCCTCGACAAAATGACCAGGGATCAGAAAACCGTTTTGGTACAGTATAATTTTAGCGATTATACCAAGAGCTTTCTGTAAAGTTTTCACATACTAAGTATCATTATAAGTGTAACAATTGGAGGATTTTTAAATTTTGGGAATTTAAACCGTAAAATTTAAAAAATTCAAATTCCAACTAGTATTTAAGAATTGTGGTGCAGTAAATTGTAATTTGTTCTGATAATTAATTCAGATTTTACCTGAAAATACTCGCACAGTATGTATTTTCATGCTAAATAAATAAAATTCGTTTCCAGTGACATTTTGGCGTGGACGCCCAGAAAAGGGCAAACCCCGTATATGTGGATAATAAAGGCTAACCCATGCAGCTATAAAAAAAACTGCCTTTTTTGTTCCCTGGTATGATATGATGTGATGGCAAATAGCAACTGCAATCTCGACTAGCATGAAATGTCATAAAATATGAATTCCTCTAACAAGACGACATCTCAAGCTCAAGTACCGTGGAGGAAAAATTCATAGGATAGGATACGTGATCGAATAAGGTCACGAGGAATCTATTCATTCATGTATTTGGAGAGTAGAAAGATAGCGTAGAGAGATAGTTGATAGCAGATTTCGTCAGATCAGAGGTTATGCTACGATATGATGGGATATTATGATGGATATTGTGGAAGTGAGTGAGTTGAGTTTAATGCCGTGCACAATGATTGCATACGCTACGTAACATTAAGCAGATCTTCTCTATTCTCTATATGTATTATCTGTAACAGCGCCAGTCAAGGCCCCACCGCTTAAGCTCAGTAAAACTAAATACAAAAGTTTCTTCATAAATAATGTTTCAACCATGTTCAATATAAAAGCTACTAATATCAGGAAAAGTGAAAGCCGCAGCTCACTTTTTTGTTACTGTCAAAACCTAGACACTCCGTGGGAGTTGTAAGTTATTTGATAATTCTGAAAAATTGACGGATTATAGTAAATTATTCTCAAATCGGAAATTTTAAAAAATTAGCTTCATTTGTTCAAAATAAATTCCATGTCTCAAATTTACATATTTTACGGATGCTTACTGTCACTATTCAAATTTTCTTTGAATATGGCCACCTATGGTCCCTGGCCTGGTTGAAATATTGAATTTTAAGGATTATTGTATTATTAATTTTTGAAATAAGCAAAATCCAACAAAAAATCTTCGGAGGACAATTGCTAAATATTGTGTGGTTGGTTTCTCACTAGGTTGCATACTTACATATTTATTTTGAGATATTATTTGCGGCGTATACAAATGTGATAAGATATAACGGAAGGGTCTTGACGTACTGTGATCTATATTAGCTCGTATTTTACGGCAAGTGCAGTTTTCCGGATGTAAACTTGGACTACATTCATATACTCATCATTAAGGTGGTTCTCCTCGCCAGTTTACATAAAAGGCCGTCGTATTACCTACCTAATGTAAATAAATAGCCTATTCTCTTCAATGAAAAGGTGAAATGACACTGACGCGGCTCGGCAGTGAATCCTCTTGCTTTTTATTGTTACGCAACATAATCTAATGCATTTTGAATAGCTGCTTTAACTTAGCCTTTCCATGCTTTAGCTCCACTTCCACTTCACTCCTAACTATTATGACTTTACTAGCTTTTATAGCTACATGTTACTGTATTGCACCTAGTAGTTTCCAGTTCCTAGCTAATTTTAATGGATTCCCAGTTTAACTACCCAGAACATAGTTATAATAGCCATTGTAGTGTTGTAATTCTTTGCTTGGTGGAAAGTTATTACAAGATACCTAGTACAGTAAATAAACAGTCCAGAGAACTTCATTTAAAGATTTAAAGAACAGGGAAAAGCAAGCAACTAAATAGACAACTCCTTAACAACTACGAATTTGAAGAAATATAGACTATA
>JAQFYC010006508.1:0-12082 GCA_034694165.1 Tomocerus mixtus | reverse complement strand
AGGTGGATTTAAGTATAAAATCAACCTTTTTCTAGTGCAGTTTAATTTCCAATTCATTAAGGTTATATTCTTTAGTCCGCTTAACTAAATGTATGCATATGATACACATAGCATAAATAGTTCTCATTCTGGCCATGTAAATAGATACAAATCACAAAATCAGCAGCCTTACAATAATGTTCCGTGATTATTTTTAATCCACTTGAGAATTATAAAAATACGAACGTGAAACTGGAAGGATAAAATGGAAATTACTGATTGTTAAATATTATATATGTTGCTAGGTTTAAATCTTTAACCTTTTCATGGCACTATTATAGAAGCTAATCTTGCTGCTCAAGATAATTTACTCATTCCTTTTACAATTTACTATACATTGAAGCTCCATTATAATTAGATGTGATGCGTTGCGCGATGTGTAGCAAAAATATAAAAATGTACGTTACCTTAATATTGTGATTGTTGCATTTAGAAAGTAAATATAGTACATACCTGAAAAACAGAAAAAAAAAATTCATTATTAGTTTCATCTTAAATATCAAATACTAACTATGCTGTCAATTTATAATTAAATATATAACTATAGGCATAAATGTATAGTATAACTTAAAAGATGGGTAAAGTTGCATAAATTATAGTACCCATATAGCTTTAATTCGATTCATAATTAAGTATAGTAAGTAAATGATAACTAATGCTCAAAAATGGGGATCATAATAGGGGCTACCCTGTTCTAATTGCAAAGTGGGACAACCGAAACGAACCAATATTAGCTAGATTTGTCCTCTAAATTATGTATTGACCTATGTTAATTGCGTTTGGGTTGACAGCTTTCCAATTCTTAATTAATAAAGCAAAATCTTGCAATGAAAAATAAAAGAAACTGCATAGCAAAAAGTAAGCGAGTCGAATTAAACTTCCGAAATCCTCCATAAAGAGGACAAGGACAGTGGAGAAGTTTAATTAGAGACGCACACGCATTTATTAGCTAATTGAGGTAAGTGTAGCTCGACAGAGTTAATGAAAGTTAATTGTAGACATGACATGATATTTAGGAGACCGTAATTCTTTGTAGTCCCAGTTGGAGTACAATTAAAACAATGGACTGGATCTACTAAAGGAGGTTGGTCGATCTACGCCGGATTTGTCTGACAATTAGAAATGTTATGAAATAGGGATGATGATAGGAGGGAACAATTTAAGATAAACATTCTCATTTCACTACATCATACAAAATTTTATAGCAGAGCAAAAGCAAACAGACATGTCATGTATTATATCTGTAGATGCGAATTAAAGTCAAAGCAAATTAAACCGAGTCTGTTTGTCTTTTTCTGTCTAGTGAATGTGCTCTTACTTAAGTATAGAGAAGGAGACACACCAGAGCAGGAGAGTGAGTAAGGCAATGGCATTGCATTGTAATGTAATAACCTGGCTTGGCGCTTCTAATTACTTCTCGCTAGAAATTCTGAGCAATTGCATACATTACGATTAAAGAATATAGTTACCCTCATTTTGTGATGTAATGCAATAAAGATATTGTATAACTTTTTACATTATGTTCTTCGTCAGCCTTAACAAAGGCCATGATGAGATAAGATGGATGAGATTAATAAACTATATACATACCTCACTATGTACATTATAACTCTCATAGTACACATTACTATGTAATATCATAATCCCAAAAACAGAGTGTATGAAATTATGAATGTATCCAGCAATTAATTCAACTTTCAAGAGCAGAAAAACAATTAACCATGTAAAGCAGGAGCTTAGCAATTAAAGACCACATGCAATCAGACAAAATCAACAGCGTACACTGCACTGCACTGTCATTTAATCTGGCAGATTTGCAATTTGCAAAAACATTTTAGATTCTCTATCTGCCTACTTAGTTAGAAATACATGTCACAGATCCACCTGCCATTCAATAGCAAATTCCAATTGTTTACGTTATGTCAGTAAATGAAAGCTGTTTGTGCTTACTTTATATGGTACGACTGCAATTTGGCTAACAAAACAAGAACAAAGAGCACACCTACCTCATTTCTGAGGAGATTTGCAATGTATTTAATTATTTATTAGGTATTGAATTTTACGCATAAATAAATTGGCAAATCTGTCTTTCTAGTACTAGTATAGTACAAGTACAAGTATCTAAACTACTTAAGTACTGATAGTATTGGAGGATATTTTTATTGAATTCTATTTATCAGTAAATTAAATAAGATTCCGTGGAAAACAGGATTTTGCAAGGAAAAATATTAGTTTTGACAGTTTTTCCCATACTAACATTCAAACATGTTTAGTTTAGCTAAATTATTATTTAACCCTGGAGTTTGTCTTGCAAGCAAGGAGAGGAGTTTATAGTACATGAAAAAATTCCCATTAAAATTTGTCAATAGGAGAATTTAATAGAAATATGCGAAATTCTTTCTCAGAAGGAGTATAGTGTAAATGTGGTAGGTGGTTCTGTAGAAATGCAGTCTTGCTGTCTGTAGTTCGTTGTTACATTAGTTTACGTGCAAAAGGGCGGGCGAAGAACAGGACATGATTCCATGTTCATGACTCGATTCTTGTTCAGTTGATTGAATCTGCGATGTATGAGAGTGAAAAGAAATGCAGTAAATGCTCATAATGTTTTGTTGTGTAAAGATAAGAGCTGCTTTCAGGAATTGTTTTACTCCGTACTTTACCATTTACTGTCGAGTTATTTATTAGGATCTACTTTTCGTATGTTCTTTTCTCAGTCTTTTCGCTAATCCTAACGATAAGTATTCACATCCAACAGGACTATCACTCTCCATATAAACCTTCAATACACTCATCGCATCACTACACACTTGCCTCTGTGGAGAAAAATGAGCAGGCAAAATATAATTTTTGATGGGAATTAGTTGCCGAGAGTAAATAGGGAAGGACAACTCTATAATTTTCCTCAGAGAACTATTATTACTAAAAGAGTTACATTAAAACCTCATTATTTTTACATAGAATTTAAATGGAAGGAATAAATAACTGTTAATTGTTGTCACTTATGCACGGTCTGAGTTTGCTGCACTATGATATCGTGGCTGTACAATACACAACACTTACACTACGCTGTACCCATCATTCCCTTTAAATGTAAAGTATTCTTTAAAAATGTTAATTTTCATTTTCTTAATATCGCGCACGAGTGAGTGAGTGGACTGTTATGAACCACACCTTGTTATGTCATCGTCTTCTAATTCGTCTTTGGATGAAGTGCATTGGATGATAAGATATTACTGCATTAACAAACCTTTGCTTTGTACCAATTTTTCTATGGTGACAATGACCATGAGCAAACTAAATGACTTGCACAATGACAATGAGTGCCTAAATATAATACTAAATATAATAATTTAAATGGTTGGCACAATGCAAATTTATAAGTAAATATACTGTAGTAGCTATTACCATATACCATATAATTATCGCCATACAGTAAGCAGAGACGCGGTGATATAAATATGTATGCTCTATATTGATATTGACATACCGATGTCAATTATTGACAACAACGCAATTGTAATAAATTGCTAAAGAATTTAAGGGGAAATATTATCCAATAATGTTCTCAAGATCAACTGCCTGCTCCCTAAATAAAGGCTCATTTACCTACTTTTCCCAAATAGAGGTCTTACGAACAGATACGTCCATTACTGGGTTCTTGCAATTGAAAAACATTTGAAATCTATATCATACTAGTACATTCCAAATATCGGTACCTATTTTGTGTATGTACATATAGATGACTTTGAGTTTGGCAGCCAACAATTGAGTTGTTACATACAAAACATAAATACTTAAATAAAAATCATGAATGTGAGACAGATAAGGTTTGAAGCTGAAATCAATGCAGCTATAAATAAAGTAGAAAGGAACCAACTACTTAACTTCACCGAGGAATCCACTTAGGAATTTAGACAGTATTTATTATAGTAAAGCAAACACATTGCACTTTATAAAGTTGTGCACTTATTACCATGCAGTGCATGTAAATATCTGACAGAATGTGTATTATTTATCAAGTATGCAACTCAATGAGTACAGTATGCAAGATCAAGTGAATTGTTACACCTCTGGGCAACAAGAAATGTATTACAATATTACAACACAGGTACAGAGTTAGCGAGCCAGCCAGCCAGCCAGCCAGCCAGCCCACCACATCCACATTAAGTAAAGATGAAAGAATCCTTCAACCTTCAAACAACTTCAGTAACCTGTCATATGAGTCAATCTCTGAATTGCCAATAAACTAATCAATTCTAGTGAAACTTCTTGTGCTCTTGTAACAAACTGAGCTAATGAACTACAGAGCGCAAACTGTTGTCAAAGCAATATGTTAATGCATATAAAGAAATAGATAAGGATCCCCTCCTCCTCTTTAAAGAAATCATACAAAAGCAAAGCAGCCCTTCTGCTTGGTCTTGGTGCACCAAGCCAAACCAAAGCCAACCACAGCACAGTTTTTGCATTGCACCCAGATAAGTGACATTGAACCCACAGTGAAATTAATAGTGAAAAATAATTTTTAAATGCACTTAACATTCATTCTAGTTCGTATTTACTGTTCTATTACATTCTGTAGGATATGGACAATGAGTACAATGAAGAAATTGACGAAATATCAATGCTCCTTGTTTCTATGTTTACCTAATGCCAAAAACATTGAAGATTACGTTAGAAAATCATCTGCAAAACGAAAGAGATTTAACTGGGAAGCCCATCTGCCATAGAGCAGACACCATACGTTAGGTTAGTGTTAGTAGGTACACTCTGGGCTGGCAGCAGCCGTCAAATCCTTCAGTTACTTGCTACTTAAATATAATGGTCCACGTCAAAACAAAAGTTTACACACGAGAAGCTACTATAACTAACGTTTACCCAGTTGTATACAAATACATCCGCCTCTGCCCATCATGTACAAATCAGCGGAACATCTCGCATTTATATCTTCATATAAATACACACAGTACAGTGAGATAGATAGACGTAAACACATATACTAATACATAGTAGAGGTATCTTCATCCCAACAAAATAAACTCCGTTCTGTTAGTTTGTGCAAATAAACGAGTAAACCTAGTAACTAATTCTCGTATGCTATTTATGAATTCTTTTGTAATTTTCTTATTGCTCCCACTCACTTGTGAAAGATAAAATAGTTGCTCCTTATCAGTATGCACACATGTAAATAGCACGCATCCTTAAATTAAGTCCCTAATTACAAAGCACAGCATATACAACTGAAAATGAGTGCTATGCATAAATACAACTATTCAGCAAAAGTAAATCTTCCATTTTCTTCTCCTTTATAAGTAGAAGTAGTAGTAAGTAATAATAATAATAGGTTAGACTAAACTAAAAAGAATTTCGAATGAAGCAGACACACATCATGCCTAAACATAAACAATGGGTAATACATCTACGTACGATAAACATAACGTAACTTAATATACCGTAATTACATAATATTAAACTAACGTATTAATCCAAGCTTAGAAAGATAACACGTAATAGTAGAAAGCCCTTATACAATTAAGAAGATTATTCAATGGATTTTCCTCATTTGCCTGTCTCTGCCTTCATCTTCATTCAAATTCTTTATCTGTCTCTTTTTAAAATGCATTGCAGGTGGATCTCTTATCTAATGCATTTTGTCATGTTTCACGCTTATCCTCCATTCTACATACTACGAGTATTAAGTATGATGCGGCATTACTACACAGATAACCTAACTTATTCAAAACTCGGCCGAATGCGTTAGTTTTATTATCTATTTTGTATTCTCCTCGAATTTTATGTTCTGTGTTAAGAATACTATTACCTATGTTACATAATCTACCTCGTCATTTGGCATTTATGCTCACATAGGATTTAATATACAGTACAAAGAGCCTTTTGGTTTTATATTTATTACATAGTAAATATGATTGCTAATGTTTTTTGTGGATGTCAGAGCATTGTTTTATTTTAGAACCCAGTCATGTCATCTACTAATAGCAGGTGCCTATATTATAATGATGTGTATATAGTTAGGTAGGTACTAGGTACCATTATTAGTATTTGTGTACTTAGATTTCACGCATATTTATGTAACGTAACAAAAAGTGCAGTTGCAAAAACTACAAGTGCACCGCTTCGTGTGAGATGTTTACGCTTCTAAGTGTGGATTCTGTGTAAAAATAGTCATTTAGTCATTATTAATTTTATGAATGGGAAAGACAATGGAAAGAAACGTTATCTTCATTAGGCTTTAACTTTAGCCGTATGTATAGAATAGAATAAACTGAGGTGCATGGTGCGTGGACCTAATAGCTGAATGCAAGTTAATTATACATTTGAATTTACTATAGCTGTATTCCCTGTCTACTCGTGCCTACATCCAAATGTGTTTAAATTGTAAGTCAAGCAAGTAACATATATACATACATGCGTAATAATCAAAAATACCTGCCTATGTAGTACTATATCTGAAAGTAACATATTTATATAAGGCTTACACGAATTAATACATGGCCAATGCCTACTCTATAGGTACATATAGCAGTTTTTATCACACATAAATATCTCATCCTCACTATACGAAAAAATCTCTGCTTAATCTTTCTTTTCTTCTTCGTATTCATCTCCATCAAAGAGGAAGTGTTGATTTTAGTGAGATGGAAAAGGGAAGGCTGATTTTGGCTAGATTAAAGAATTCACCCATTAATTGCACTGAAAATACAAGTTTCCTACATTACCGTAACGACAATGATGGAGATTCGTGTAATTGGAATGAAAGAGATAAGCAGTCAACTGTGAGTTATGGTATGAAATGAAGAAGCTGGTCTGGCTCTTATTTTCTTTCAAGATTATTGGCCATTTCTAATTAGATATCGAGGAAATTCAGATATTCACTTTTTTAAACTGTACGATAGACACCCTTCTAATGTTAAGCTACATTGCACCATAGGTGAGGGAATGATTGTACACGGCAAGAACATAAGAAATGTATATACCTATGTAGCGTTGCCTATCTAATTGATTACCAGTAATTAGCCAACCTTTTCGAATAAAACTAATAAATATGCTCAAGTAGGTAATTAGGAAAATATATGGTTCTATTACATAGCAAAACAATTTATTATGTAATCACAACGGTTCTCTCTCGCTTACAGCATACGGCAAAAATGTTTAGGTCAAGCACTCTACAAATGAGTCTGCAACTCAACTCACACTGCTATTTGGTGTTAATGGAATCACGCAAGAAATCAAATGCTAAGTGAATGAGAAATGAGCAGACTGTTTTTTTTGCCTGCACAAGATGCATTATGGTAAGTTCTAAGTATTTTTGCGATGGGCATATATACTAATTTACATACTAATTGCAAATAAGTAGATAGACGTAATTCGTAATGCACATTGGACTATAATATGTCAGTAGTTCGAGTTCGAAAGCACAAATCATTAATTAGGTAGAATAGTTATGCGTACATCTAATTAAGATTCACCTATGCTTAATTAAATCACTATAAAAAAAGACCTGCGCTTCTATATGTAGTAGGTATTTGTATTTATTGGCTAATGATAGGTTCAAGTTGTCCATAATTAGCAGACCAAAGATAAAAACAAGATGATTACAGATATAAACTTATTAATTGCAGTAAATCACATCACCTTTAGTAGTTAGCTGACTTATTGGCGAGCTTCAGACAATTTTAAGAGCATACTTCATGAGTTAGCGGCCCTAATTATTGATGTAATTCTATTTTACATTGTATGGGTTTACCCTTGCCTTGAGTTTACTTATGATAAGTACTTTGTACCTAACTAACCTTATATAGTACAACTGTATATAATCCCATTACGTTATCTCATTTTTCCTTAGTATAGGATATAATAATGTGAAATAGTATACTCATGTTTGTATTGTATTGACATAGGAAAGCAATAAATCGGACCAACAACACAAAACATCAGCACAAGTACAACACACTGTTGCCCCGCTTGATAAATGGAGAGTGGAAAAAATGACCTTAGCCAAAAGGATCTTTGCCACAGTATAGAATCTCACTACCATTACTCTAAGCTACACTATAATATACACAAGAGTGATTTAATACTACTAAGAAAAATATCGAGTCAGTAGCTGCCATGTAATGTAAGACGAAGCGAAGCCAAAACCAAAGAGAACCACATACCGCGTATGAAAGAATTAATAGTTTGTTTAATTTAATTTAATACTACTTTGTTTTTCGTTTACTACTGCGCTTGTTTTCTTAGTACCTTAATTGTAGTATCTGTAAATTGTACATGAATTCTTTCTGTGTAGGTACAATGTACAGATCTTTTTCTAGGTTTGGGTATTTTTCCGAGAATATGTAGCTATTCTTGTCTGGAATAATATTATGTATTGCCAATTGCATCTTTGTTCAAGATGTACTATTTAGATGTTCAGCCATTGCATTCAGGTGCTCTCATTTCGTTTACACATTTCAATTGAAGTTTCCTCTGATCATCAGTCCATTTCGAAATTATTTTTAAAACAGTTTTAAAAAGAAGTAGTGGATACTTTCATTTATGGTTACAGTTATTTTCTACAAGAGATAAATATAACAACGCACCTTAGCAAATAATCTTCTTTTCTTCTTCATCATTTTTATTACAGAGAATAGATGTTATCAAAAATCAAATAACATTGTTATTTTTTGCGTCAGTTTGCAACAAACTAAGTCAAGTGAGATAAATACAGAGGGAATGGAGAATGGGGATTGAATTGAAACAATGAGGATTATCTCACATTAGTTTCTTGATACATGTCTCCATCGAAAACTTACATAATTTTTCATAATTGCATGTTTTCTTCATTTACTAAAGAAGGATGTTGTTACTTATTTGCATGTGTGTCTTCATTCATATATTGTGTGCAATTATTTATGTGCTATGTATGATATTAGTATATTTTATGTATGTATAATATGTATGTGTGCCATGAGTTTATTTTATTTGAATGTAGAATGGGAAAGGAAGGAAATCAGAATCTGCAACGAACACGATGACGATGAAATGAAACAATGAGAATGATGATTACACTTATAAATGTACATGAGTTCAAACTTCAAACATAGTGATATCTATTGCTGATTGTAATATGGATATAAACACGTAATATATCTTATTAGGAATTATGTTAGAGCGGAACTTGCCATGTTGAGAAAACACTATAAGAGGAAGGAAGAAGAATTACTTTAACAATCAACAAATCAAAATATCTGTACATTGCATTGCATTGCATACAGAAGACATACATACGTAAGCTAAGGTTATACTGTACTACACACCAGAGTAGACACAGAACGCAAAACCAGTACCACAAAATGATAAGTACTGTAATGCAATTTACGGTGTTTCTTTTACAGCCTTAGTGCTGTGAGCCATGTGATAATATGATGTGATGTGAGTGAAGCCTCACTATTTCATAGCCAACGGAAGGAAGATGCAATGTAGGATAGGAAGGAAGGAAGGAAGCAAACGTATGTATGTATGTATGTGTGTAATATCTAATAAGTACCTAACTTTTCATATCACACCTTACTATATGTAGAAACAATAAAAGTCATATACTTATTATATAGTACAGACAAAGAGAGAAAATGCGTAAGGAAGTAAAATGTATGTTAATGTACTAAGTACTAAAGCACATAACATAAGCTATGTACTGTGTAAGTAAAGTGCTCACTTTTTAAAAGGGATACAATGTACATCCAAAGTTTCACATTTATTTTATCAAGCTTTTTACGCAGAAAGTTACGAGATTTTCAGAAAATTATTTAATTACTTCTGCTTTGTGTGTAGGAGAGTTTAATTTTGCAAAGGAATGGTTGATTACGACATTTTCACATTCTTATAAAGCAACATGTTCATAAATAAGTAGGTAATACTTGTACTCCTACCCACACCACTGCAATCATAACATAACAACAACAAAACATGAGTATGTGAATTATGTTTCACTTCTATCTACTGTACCTACTAATTACGTATTAAGAATATCATAACTACTAACTACAATAAAATAAAATTCAGACATTATAAAGCATTAGCTGTAGTAATGATATAGAAACTCCCCATAAGTCAGTTCAGCTCATGTCATCTCATCCAAAAGCAATTTCTAAAGCCCAGTAACATAATCCTAGCTCCCCTGATTACACCTAATCACTAAATTACTTGGTTGATTAGTGACCTGATCTTCTGCTGCTAATCTATGTGGCTTTCCTTTGCAACAGACACTCAGGTGTCATTTGCACCACTAATGATATTATTAATGCTGTAAATCACATCTCCACTTTCAAGAACTTGGCTGGGCTGGCACATTCCAATAGTATTTACATTTAGTAAAGGCTGCACAGCATTAAAACGACAAGAATGCTATAGCCGTAAAGAATGGAGACATTATAGTGTAGAATGGTCTACTGTAAGTAAACACAGTGGCTGGTCTGGTGTGTAATGTAAAACGTAATGTGATAACGTAAGACACAACATCACATAAAATAACATAATAATCTTTGTCTTCTAGGCACCAATTACCAGTTGCATTGCATCAGGCATTAGAATTTCATTCCACCATAATAAACTATGTAACTATCAATTGTATAGAATATGTACACACAAATGTGATGAGCACTACAGACATGTAGAAGCAATAATGTGCAATGTAATGTAATGTAATGCATGCGATCTCAACAGTAAATGTGAGTATAAGTATTAAGGGTAAATTATTTATTACTTATTCATTCATCCCTCCATACTACATACTATAATTTAGTTGTTATTACAATCAGAAGGTTGTGTATTTATTAGCTAAGAGCTGGACTCAAACTATGTCTTGAAGCAAAGGCAAACAATGGAAATGTGATAACCAGGTAAAACTGCGGTGAAAAACAGCAGAAATTCTTATCTAATGCGAAATATGTGTACGCGCGCGTACAAAAGGCATGTCTGTCCTCCCGACCACAAAGCTAGGCTACAATGTTATGCTAATAATGAGATTAATGCATAAAATACCGATATTCTCTATAGCTCAAAGGAGCAGTTAGTCATTCACCATGAATCTGGGAGCTATTACTGCTACTTAATTTCTTCTGTAAGTACTAGTAAGTACTGCTAGAGTGTACTTACAAGAGAGATATAAAATGAAGAATATTTTATAAGCATTCTTAATTAGGATCGGAAAGAAAAAAACATTAATTTGTATAAAGTGGTAAACAATGAGCATGTAAGTTCATTAAAACCCACAGTTGAAATTGACTCGTGAAATAAAGCCGCAAGACTGCACGTAGTAGTAAATAGTAACGTAACACTATTATAATAGTTACCTTAAAGACATAGTTATCAGTTACATGCCTACATTACATATATACACACCTACATGAAATGTTCATAATGTAATAATGCAAGAATAAGTAATCGTAAGTGCAACGTAAAAATACTCTTCCGGAAATAACGAGACGTCAAGTCAATTCAAGCCGAGATACGTGCAATGCAAAGTCGACCGTAGTGCATAGAATAGACAATTAATAGAACCTGCACCTGTAAACTCTGAATGTGTTGTACAAGAGAAAAGGTAATAAAAATACCCGTGCTGTGCTTACAACCACAATCAGTGGGTAACCACACGTAAGATAACACAACATAATAAACACAGCTAGTGTTTATCCACTTGCTAATGCAAAAATAAATAAAGGAACATTACTTGTCAGTGGACCTGAGGAGGGAGGCTAGTGACATATCAGTCTTAGTGGGTAAAGGTATGTAGTGTAGATGCTTTATGTGCACGGAACCATTTACTACATATACTAATGTACATTGTAAGTATTGTGTGTGCTTAGGCAATAATACTAGTTAAACAGTAACTATGTACACTATGTAGGGAAGGTTGCAACAAAAATAATAATAAATGTAGTGCGAACGTCATGTAAGGAGGTAAATGCTCTTAAGGTGCTTTGTTATTTCTTATCTGGCCAGCTACTAATACTTGCTAGGGCATTAGTATGTAATAATTCCAATCTTT
>JAQFYC010006507.1:0-12085 GCA_034694165.1 Tomocerus mixtus | reverse complement strand
GTTGCACCTGGTCTATATCAGCAAGTTTGTTTGTAATGCTTATTAATAAATGTGTAGAAATAATTGTTAAAATAAGCAGTATTTAAAGCTATCCAGTATATTATGTTGTATGTTATGGATCTTTATATATCGGCAGGACCGGCACTACTGCCCTAGATAGAGATTTCATGTAGTATAAAAACAGTAAAATAAATGAACATGTGGTAATTATTCATAATTATAAGTCAAAAATTTATTTGAGCATTAATTTATGATGAATGACTCGTCCAATTATATTTACTACACACTAGAAAATAAACTAGGCATTTAACTCGCAAGAAGAAACAATTAACTTAGAAGTAATAATTCTAGAAAAAATCAAAACGTGACAAATGCTCGGGAGAAGACAAATCTACTGAAGAGAAAGCTTACGTAACACACAAATCTACAAAAGGCATTAAATCCTTTACGGTTAAGGTTAGTCGGAGTATTATGGTGAAAGTTGTACTTGGTGAAAGTACTACTTCAAAGGTGGAACACATTGTAAACGAACACTGGCAATCATGAAACTATTATTGTATTGTTAATAAATAAGCATCGCGTATTATTTTCACCAGAAAATAATTGGTGAAAGTAGTGAAACTGGTAAAGTAATAGGTAAAAGGAGAAAGTAGCGTCAGTAATGTGGTGAAAGTGCCAGTGATGTGGGATTCCCTTCCGGAGGAATACATCTGAAACAGAGTGCATCAATATCCTGGAAAAGTTATAAGATCAATCCTTCCAAGTGTCGCAATATTTGGCCATCTTCAGAGGGAGTTTTGAAAAATCCGGGCTTCGCGAATGTTGGTTTGGCGATGTATACTTTACCATACCGACGGATTTAATTTCAAATATCAAACTATTTAAATCCCAAACCACTTATTTTTTAGATTCATACATGTTTTATGTTCATCCACTTTCCTCACCGAAACCGAAATCTTGGATTTTTAGCACCTGTGGAACTTTTAATTCGCTTTGATATTTGGATCGACTATGTGAGTGAAACTGACAGTCAGATGACAGAAGACAGAACGGTAAGCGTAAATATTATTGGATTTTTGTGATATCCCTTTTCACTTTCAACTTTCACTTATTGTACACAGTTAGGTTGAAACTTATGTTGTACGAAATTCGGATTCGGTAATGATTACGAATTTTTATACCATGAAATTGCTGTATAATTTTTGCTTCTTAGTTTTTAAAGCTAACCTGGGTAAACACTAAGAACTAAAAACTAAAGCTATAATATGTAATAATGTTCCCTCGACTAGGTATTAAGCACTGGACTGACTGGTGACTGGCTAAATCTATAAGGACTATCAAGATATGGAAACCAAAGTTATTGCGAAGTATTCCCTTCCTTAACCATTAACCGGTTGATTGCTGTTGCCACTGGCTTTTCTGGATCAATAAATATTTTGGTGTAGTTAGGGGGCTAAAGGAAGAATGTACTGAAAAGACTACTTATAAATTCTCAAGAACCAAACGATCTTTAAAAATGGACTTGTCGTCGTCGTTGGAACAGCTTGAGACAGCTTCACAAATTTTACTAGTACTGACATTTATTTACGACATTCATTTTGTTGGTACACCATTATTTGGTTGTTAGACTTTCACTAATGTGTGCTGTAACATCTTTTGTAGGCCTCCCCTAATCTCGTGACAAAAGAGCAAAGATCAGACGCTGAAAATGTGCTATTAACATTCCGGAAAACAAGAAATGCATTTGGACTGTGTAAGTTTATCCTGGAGCGAAGTCAAACAGAGTTGGTTGTTTTCGAAACTGCTGATGTGCTTCGAAACAACTTGATTCAAGACTGGACAAAAATTCCTGTGGAAGAAATTCAGTTGCTCAATAATCATATCATACAGTTACTATTGGGCACAACGAATTTTTCCTATAGTGTTCAAAGAAGATTGGCTGGAGTTGTAGCTCTTATTGTCAAACACCAGAGTCTCATCAATAATGGAAAGCAGCGTATTCAATTGGTTACCCATTTAGAAAGCGCTATGAACACATCTGGACACTCTTTGGTAAGTGTATTTACTTGTCATAGTCATGGAACTCAAATTATCCCTGATTGCTTACAAATTTGATTTGATATGTGGAAACTAATTAACTTTTTATTTTTATAGATTGTAGCTTGTTGCATTCTGGATGGCCTTCTCGCAGAACATCAGTACGCTGTCAATGCGTCGGATGCTTCCCTTACCTACGAAATGCATTATGCAGCTAAAAAGGACTTCGAGAACACAGATTTATTACGTATCTTTCAGTTTTGTCTCCAGTTTCTAACAAACTATGAACATACTCCCATGAAACAGAGAGACTTAGATCATGTTTTGAAAATATTGGAAAATATACTTTACTGGAATTTCTCAAAGAACAACCTCCCTAAAAGAGTAGCAGGTGTAATTGAAATGGAAACTACTCCTACCTTCAAACCTCCATCCACTTGGAGTGATACCATTAAAAATGCAGGATTTATTCCCGTATTTTTTGATGTAAGCCTTTTTGTTTGCCTTATTTGCTTCAATAGCGCTTTCTGTTGACAGTATGACGTATGAATACAATATTTTCCTTGTTTATGGTAAATATTTGCATACTTCAATTTCAGATTCACGTAAAAGTTCGAGGAGACGAAAATTTTGTGTTACGAACGATAAATTTAATGATCCAGTTAGTTTCCATGCATGGGCCATTATTAACTACCAAAGAAACTCGAGTAGAATTTCTGGCTAGAATACTGCCGCCATTCACTCATCTACTTGAATTGTAAGTTGATTTAATAAAAAGTTAAGCACACAACAACCTTAATTACATACATGTAAATATGTATATTATATGTAATTAATCTCTCGTGGAAATTTAGGCCTAATAAGCTTGCAGTGGAAATTTTTGGACTCAGTGATGTTATCAGGAAAATACTTCTCTTTAACCGGGCAATATTGCTTTCCGCAGTGGTTCCATCAGTCCTTGAGGCTTTCATTAAAGCAGTGGGTGCTTTTTCTTGTCATGTTATCCAGCAGTCTGCTCTGGAGGAAAGTGTAAGTGTTAACATTTTTGTCAGTTCCTCAAAACTTGATTGGACTGTGTTGATACATTATCATAATATATTTCCTATTCTATTTCTTATAGAGGTGTTCAGTGGACGATAGGGTTTACAGGGATTCCCTGACTCGCGTTTTAGAAGCTTGGATGAATATTTTAACTGATACGGAAAATGTGCCTAAAAATATTGTCCAGCCAGTTGTTACCAGTATTTTTGAAAATTACTTGAGGTAAAAAATTGATTTAAGGGTGTAATTCTAATTCTTGTAATTTGTTTTAATATTATACAATTTCATATTATTTGAAATTGCAGAGCCCATTTATCACCTCCAGAAGGTTTTCGTCAACCTGTAAGTACATAAATTGTTACGACATACTTTTTAATACAAATTAAAATTCCTAAACAATTTTCTAACAATTTCTTGTCTTTTAGCTTTCGACTAATAATTCATCTAATGAAGTCGAGAGTGAAGAAGATGGGGACACAAACCAATTTCGCGATCAGTTGCAACCGGCCGGGATATTCGGCCGTTTTATTCTGAACCACTCCGTTCCCTTTATCACCCAGCTGTTAAATTTCAAATGTCAAGCTTTGCAAGCACAAATTCAACTAGTTGCCAACCAAAGTGCTCCAAGAGAAAGCTTAGACGTTATATACGAAGACCTTCATTGGGGAATTTTAATCGCAGGGCACATAATCGCTTTTGATGGCCTTGGAGAAACAAACTTGATCCCAGCGGAAATCAATGACTACTCCTTAGCGAGTGGCAGTAACCCAGATGCCTCTGCAATTGCCGTCCACAATGCATTTCAAATGATTCCAATTCCAGATGAAAATCCTGTTTGCCCTATCATAAGGCTAGTATGCTGCGTAATAACGTTAAGTGAAATGGAACGAAGGGTCATGGAATCAAATCTTGGGCATCTACTTAGTCCTGAGATCGCTAGCAACGTCATGTGGTTTTTTCACCGTTTTTGTCAATCCTATTTCAATGTCAATGAAGAGTATTACGCTTCGATTAGTCCTTCTTTTATATCTGCATGGGGAATATCTAGTCCCACCGCCAGTTTAGCTCAAACTGCATTTTTTCGGCGAATTCGCGAAGACTTTATTCGTTTCAATGGGGAAGTGGATGTGATGAAGGAATGCATTAATTTACTGCTATCATTGGTGGATTCGAATAAGAAGTAATTACCAAACGTTTTTGATTGTTGTACATTTAAATAACTATTATAAATCGTGTTGATAATCATTTCTCATATTTATTTTTAGAGCGGAGACAGCTATTCAAAGCCCGGAGCTTGGCCCTTTAGTCCAACTTACCAATCAAGTAGGCCCAGGTCAGTATCAAATGCCTAGTGAAGTTTACCGAAAATATGTAAGGGCCATTATTTCTGTGGGAAGTTTATGCGAAGATGAGACAACGAGGGAACAGTATTGGGATCAGGTAACTAGTAAATTATTAATTAAAATATTCGATTTAACTAAATGATTTCTTAAATGTACTTACGTGGTCCTATTCATTCTATTTTAGATTATTGGACCGTTGACTGCCAGATTCGGAAATTTTCTTACTTTAAGCCCAGCAGAAAGACATCAGGATGCTGTTCGTTTAGAACTCGTATATGTTCTTAGCGGTTTCATAGGTATTGCTTTGAAAAAGCGTCATTATTTTACCCTTGACCCCTGTCAATTTAAATAAATTATTCTTACTTCATTCTGTTATTCTCTTTTATAGGAAGCGCCATGAGTTCTCATTCTCGAATTGCTACCCCACTGTACAGGAAGATTGGCACGGTTGTTGCACAGTGTGGAGCCATATTGGACGCTTACCATAACTATGTGGATATCGTCGAATTGTGTTTAGAACTTGTGATTGAATTGGCTAAACGTTCCTTGTCTTATCTGTCACAAGTTGACTCGTATGGTGTCTATGAAGCCGCAATGTCTGTTGTGAAATCGTATGCCCTTCATGCTACTGGCAGGACTAGTACTGAGAAAACTGCCGAAGAGGATACATACAACGATTTAGTTTTACTAATTGATATGCTCAGCTGTCTTCTTGCAAAGGATTTTCTCGACTTGAGTCCAGATTCTTTAAGCGGTTATGCAACCACCCCGGTAACAGCGTCTGATGTTTCTCTGCAAGGTCTCAGCATAGTTCTTCCCCTTATGAACGCAGATCTACTACAGTATCCCAGTCTTAGTGGGAAATATTTTCGCCTGGTAAAAATACTACATAGTATAACTTACCCTTCTTTTTACACTCCACTAAAATAATTTTGTATTCTAATGAAATTAATAAACGCTTTATTTTACAGATTGCCTTTTTGAGCGAACTTCATCCTGATAAAGTTATGGCTTTACCAGAGCAAATGATTCATGGGTTGTACCACTCTGTTCAACTTGGACTCCAGGGTCAAGCTTCAGAAACATTTTCAAGCTGCTGCGAGTACATTTCGGTTTGTAATAGTTTGTTAACATATATATTTTAAGTAACTGTTTATAAAGCGTGTATAAAAATTAAAATATATAATTTTCTTTACAGTGTATGGCTCAACATATTGCTCGACAGGGTCAACAAAATTCACCTTCTGCCGAATTATGCAAACCTTTCCTTAAAATATTCCTTGAAATGATTTTATCTCAAAAAATTGGAAAAGAGTGCATTCCTGGAGTCTCCACAGCTCTGTTCGCATTGATTTCCGCATTTAGTGTACGTTTATTTTTATTTCAATATAACTTTTAATTCAAAAGTTAAAAACATCGTCCATACTATTACAAAATAATTGATTGTTATTTTTGAATGTTTCAGGATTTGTATAGGGAATTAGCAACTCAATTAATTGCTTCAAGATCTGATGAGGAAACCAAGGCCAATCTTAGTGCAGCCTTTACTAAACTAACTGACAATTTAAATATGAATGCCGGTGGTGATCGCTTGAGCCGAGCCAATTTCCGGGATAGATTAGAAACGTTTATTTTTACAGCCCGAGGGTGCCTTGACTAAATCTGTTGTGACTGTAATGTGACTCGTGGAACTTACCTAATCGTAATATTTATACCTTGCATACATACATATGTATTTAAATCTCATATTTACACCATAATGCGATCTAATTGTATTATATCGTATTCGTGTTTCACTTCTACTTAAGCCATCTCCATTAGTAATGTAATAATATTCGACTTCTGCTTTTGCTCACTTGATGTAATACTTATTACTGCTTGACAAATCTTACGCTGTACCTTTCTTCGATGTTATACAACATATTTTGTAATTTGTACATACAACCTAGTGCATGTAGAACTTAACTTTAAAAAGTGTATATATAAGGTACGTACGTTACGTATTTAGATACACACAATTACTTAAAATAATGAAACGAGTAAAGATTTGTTCAGTAATATTAATGTGGAGTGGTCATGGTGGAATTGGTATTATATGATATAGTACTATGGTACAGCCTTATGGAAACGGAAGTTAACTTAATTTAGAATTGAATTGGAATTGGATTGAGTGTAGATTTATATTTATTGAAGGATTAAATAGATACTGAAGCATGTGTACTAAGTGGTAAGGATGTAGTGATATAGATTTAATTGTTATCGTTAGATTGATTGAATTGATGCGATATTGATAACTGCTGAGTGATGAACCACACTCCATACATATAACCTCCGATTTGAACTTGTTTATTTATTTATTGAATGCAAATACGTGTAGGTAATGAAAATGCAAAAGAAAGAGCTAATACCATGGCTGTAATACTCTGTCTAAACAATAGTCTAAATTGAAAATGCTAAGGATTGTTTAAATTCTAGCCCTTGATCCTTGACGAAATTGTAATTGTAATACCGTTATGTTATCTTATTATTATTTCCCATAATGTACAGTTTTAATACACCAAGAAAGTGTTAAAATCATCTGTAGCTCTGCGCAATGAATTATTTCCAAGTTTTTGTAAAATAAAATGATCTATCTATAAAATGAATATTGTAATTAATATAATTATCCTAGACATCCGTAAATACGATTAGTTTGTTTAAACAACAATTTTTTATTTTGTGTTCAGCTTTTAAGCTTAGGTTGACATTGGTAAATTGTTGGGTAGGAATTTAAATCACATCCCTTGAACTTTAATTGGCACACTAAAGGTTTCGGGCTTTGTATAGCACTGGTACACTTTTTAACCATTGTGACGTTATGTTACAGTGATAGTAAGCAGAAAGACTTGTCGATTAACATTTAACATCAATATTAATGGAGTAATAATACCTTGGGTATAAGTGGTAGGATAATTTCTATTTGTAATACTAATACATCTTGTTAAAATGCTACTTACACTCTTAATTCTAAACATCAATGCAATAGGAATTCAAAGCTTTAATTTTGTATGTGTAACAATTATTAAAATCAGGTTTGCACTAATTTAACATACTTTAGTAACTGATTTTTGAATACTAATTGAAGTATTATTGGGAATTGTGTTTGAATTTGGCAACGACATCGTTAGTTGTACATTGGAATTGGAAGATATTGTTTCATTCGACTCTGCTGGAGTTTCCAGTTCCTCTGAAAGAGCTAAGTAGGAAAGTAGTTTCTTGGCTTGAGATTGTCCCGACTCGTAAGCTCCGTGCATAGTAGAATAATGCGTTTTGTGAAGGGCTTCTCCAGCAAACATTACAACTGGCCATTCTTTCCCGTTAGAGTCACTTCGGGTTATGGGTTCTGAAAGTATGGATGCAATATCTTCGACAATTAGGTCCCCTTCAGTGGCACGGTAGCTATATGCCCCGCGGATATACTCATCAGAATTCCATTTTGACCTGAAACATAAAAATAAAGTTTTTCTCTCTCCAGGAAATCATGCACCTATGAATATATTCAGAATTAAATTTGAAAAAAGTTATCTAGGAGAATTTATGGATATCCAGGAAATTTAGATTGCAAAGGATAATCTAGGCAAATGTTTTTGTCCAGGATGATTTTAAAAAAAGTTATATGCAAAATTATATAACTTTTTTCGAGGATTTACAAACAATTTATCCAGCAAAATGTAAATAGAAAGATTTGTTTTCTCCAGGATTTTTTTAAAATGCATTTTTGTAATATCTAATAATGTATACATACACAATGACATTCTTTGGCTTTGGTACTGGCAACTTAGTAAAATCGTGAAGAATCTCAATGCACATTGACCCAATTTCGTCTTCTGGTAAATTTTCAACGAAAACTGCTTCCGGTCCACCGAGCCAAGCAAGAAGAACATTAGGACAGTTCAAAACAGGGTCAAACCCCGTAATGGATTTATGCCAACTTTTTGCCAGTGTTGGTGTTTCGTAAGTAATCTCCGAATTATCATCGCAACAGTTTAAATACTTCTTGGGCCATACTAGCTGATACCCTTTGAGATCTTTAGGCCACCAAGGATCGTCCCACTCTAAAAATATCTTTGTTAAAGGTCCGAATCCTGTCGCTTCTAAAGATGTAGAAATATCAAACGGTAAAGCTGGTTGGAATAATGTTTTGTGAGTTGCCTTCAGTACTCCTATTGAACATGTAACAAAAACGCAGTCACAACTGTAAACTTCTCCAGATTTTGTCAATATTGTAATTTTCTCCAGATTTCCATTCTCGTTCCAGTTGATTTTCACTACGGGACTGTCATAATGTATACGTATGTTTTTCTCCTTCAACAGAAAGTCGCCAACGAGAATCTCGTCGACAAAAGATTGTGCCCCCATTTTAAAATTGTTGTAATGTTCCCCAGGATTTTGTTCAAACTCGCCCCACCGAAATAAACTTAGGTCTGCCATTTGATTGCTAAAAAGATAAAACACTTTTACTTATTAAAATAAAGGATTTATGGATAATATTCAGCAAAATTGTTAATTGAAATATTAAAATATTACCATGAATTGTCAATACGCTGGAAACTGGGGAGGGGAACAAAAAATTACTTTAGAAAATTAGATTCTTATTCAGAAATTAATGAATTTCAATTATTTGAAATTATTTTTACCTCATTATCCATTGGAACACAGCCACCTTATCTTCATAAACTTTCTCCCCTTCTGAAAGCAACTTTCCATGCATGTACATATCAAATTCCTCCCTAAAATATGAACCCATGGAAGAATCGTGCCCCCATTTCATTGGATTTTCATACAAAGTGTCGATACTGATATTGTTCTCGATTTCAGCTAATCGTATATCGACCCAACCACAAATCTCCTTCACAATCTCGTTATCTACAATCCTTCCATCAGGGGTCAGGAAATCTCCTAAACAATATAAATGTTTAAAATGTAATATATTATGTAAATAATTTTTTTCCTATACAGATTTCGCGAAAAGTATTTCTTTAAAATGAACCTTTTCCTTCCCAAGATGTTTTTTCATGCACATGGCCAGTTTCCTTGATTTCTTTGAAAAATGGTCCATGATTTCCATGAATCCACTGAGCACCTAATTCCAGGACACCTTTTGCATGTGTATTGCTGCAGGATACATTCTTACTGTGGATACGTCCACCAGGTTTATCTTTGGCTGGAAAAGTTTTTATTTTAATTACTTAGATAAATAAGTATTTCATTTAGTGATTTTCTTTCTAAAAAAGAAATTATTTCCAAAACTGACCTTCCAATACCGTTACGACCACATTTCCATTTTTGCACAAATAATTTGCAGCACTTAGCCCCGATAAGCCAGCGCCAATAATAATGACTTTGTATGGTTCTGTAATTTCCATGATATTATACTTTTACAGATTCTAGAATTTCCTTCGTGTTCCAGCCAAGAAATATGTTCTGCAATTTTTTATACTAATAATCCTCGTTTTCCTTTAAATATTTACAGATATCACTTTGAAAACTTGGAGACAAATGGAAATGAAGAAGGCTCGATCAATATTTGTGCATGAATGTGCCAAAAAGCACAACTCTATAAATTGTGAATGAGAAACTGTGGTAGAATACAACGAAGTGGATAAGTAGATAATTTCATCAGAACCGATTGCTATTCTCGTCCTCGTAGGAGTTATGCCAATAATCCATGACTTGCTTCTAATGTAATGTATTTCTGGATTGCTGACTGGATAACGACAGAAAGGGAAGTCCGGCAGACGAGTCAAATAACCACATACCGACTCGATCCCTATGAATAAATTCAAGATCATTAATTTTAGTTGCTTTCATGTATGAGCTATATATTATTCCTATCGTATCACGCACAATTTCATTATTCAGTACTACCCCTCCAAATCATATCAGAGTTATTGTTAGTGTACTGTCCTGTTTAATTATCTAGAACATCTAGAGCATAAGCGCACATAAAGTAATGCATCGTATAATATAAATACCAGTGTAAATGTATGGAATGTGAAACCAAAGAACCTTAATGCTATACTTCATAAAGTGTACAATTTCAATTCTTGCATCAACATTGATATACAGCACGGAGAAACTCTCATAAAGGAAGAATATCTTATTATAGCAATGCAATGGAGTAATTGCAATACGTAAAATGATAGTCAAAGTCATAAAGATAAAGAAAGAGTTATTTAATGTTTAATTAAACTACAAATATGGAACATGTTACTCGAATGGATGTTTTAATCTTATCCGAAAATACAAACCTTTCTTTGATACAACAAAGGAGCAGGATAAAAATAGAAAAGCAAAACAAATCAAAAACATTCACAGAAGCATTTCAGTAACTATTGTATCAAAATCAGACCATAAATAACTCGTTTTTCGATTTTTATTACTCATCCAAACAGAAGAGAGAACAAATAATCTGACAGAAATACTAATACAAATAAAAGATTATAAAATGAGTAAAGCTGACATGAATGACAAGACAATTGCTGGATTTCTGTTCTGGTGTATCCAAACAAATGATTTCGTATATAAACCCTTATTTCGAAACATTTCTGATTATGTGACCTATGAGTATGAGGAACAAAACGTGAATCCATATGCATGCGACATACCTAAACAATTTAGACTTAATTCAATACTAATTAGGTCGATTTTGATTTAGAATTTAAAAATGAGACATGGGAAAATATTTGTTTTGGGTATTTGTTTTGAGTTTAATATTTAGATAATTCCCACAAACCTAAATCTAAATCAACCTTAAAAGTAAATGTAGTAAAGTAAATACTTGCGTACATATATATATTCCTGAAGTAAATGTATAGTGCAAATGTGCGCAAATTATTTTAACTATACTATTTCCCTTTCTTTCTATATGGAAGTTTGTATGGGTGTTTTATTAATCTAGTTAGCCCCTTAGGTTAAGGAACAATTAAAATTGTTATCAATTTAGAATGCATTACCCCTGCAAGTTTTATAACCATGCAATTGGATCTGTATCATAAAACTGGACTTTGGTCTATAGGAAAGGATGACAGGACAGGGTATTAAATTATTATTTCTTGTCTTTTATTTGTACTTCTATAAATAGCTTAACAATGTTCAAGAACTGCACGTTCATACTTTACTTACTACAACTACACAGAGACAAGCTAGACAGCAAAAACTTACTTTCAGTACATTCTTCTCCATTGTGTAATGTGTGCTGAACTTATCTCATACTTTTACACAATTTACTTAGGGCACCTTATGTATGTGTATGTGTTTAACTTCTGTGTATGTAGGAATTATTTTGAAGCATCGGCTGAACAGAAACACGTTGTTGTATCAATAAATTAAATTCTTGTGTTAGCATCCAGTAGTGAATCCCAGAATAAACTTAGTGACTGCATGTGTATAAGCAAACGATTCCAGTATTACGTTACGTGTACTGGACAGTTTTAGCGACTTGATTGTTAACTGAGCAAAGGAAATGATATGAATTTTTTAAATGTCTTTTTTGCTTCCGTCATCAACTCACTTTAGTATAAGCATCTGGCTTGCCTGATCCACTTACATATTATTTAGTACGGAGCAACAGCACAGATCTACTTTATGTTAGCTTTATTTTGCACCAACACTTACTTATTCAT